>JADRCH010000176.1:786366-804061 GCA_019843965.1 Rhynchomys soricoides
GAAGAAGAAGAAGAAGAAGAAGAAGAAGAAGAAGAAGAAGAAGAAGAAGAAGAAACCCTCCCATCAACTCTTCTTCAATTTGCAGTACAATTGACCCTTGGAAGCAGAAAGGAATTAGAAAAACAAAATAAACACTAGAAAACCCGAGGCATTCTGGACAGTGATCTGAGGAGAAAATGTGTTAACAAATGTAATTCTGTTTAGCAGTACAAAATGAGAATGTAACTTTCATTAATATCCTAGGTTGAAGTCAGGGCTTTGTCTAATTGATATGGAGAATCCCAACTGTGAGGTTGGGAAAGAGGCTGAGATTTATGTATTCTACTATTTTTTGTTTTTGCAGTTATGCTCTTGTCTCCAGAGGCAAAGGTAGATTTAATAAACCAAATAAATAAATAACTGAAAGTAACATGCTATGTTCAGTTTCTCATGCAAAGTTTCCATTGTTGCCCAAAAGATTTCCACATGCAAGGCAAAAACCAAAGAAGGCTCTCTCATTGGTCATTATCTGAATGAAAATATCCAGCTTTGATAATGATGTAATATGCTTTTCACCCCTGTGTACTTCATAGAAGACTATGTAATCTCTGCCAGTGTCCCCTTATAACCAACTGTGTGCTTTCTACTTTTAATGGTGGATGAATTGCTTGTGAACACTTTTACAAGAGTATGTCGGTACTTGGTTTGGGGTCTTTATGTTAACTAATTGCAGCTGTGAGTGAGTCTGAGAAATAAATGCACCACTTGGGGGGAATATCTTTTTTATACTCCTTTTGGAGAGAAGAGAGAGAGAGAGAAAGAGAAGGCTCAGTAAGAGAAACAATGTTAAAGGCATTTAAAGATTGGTCATTGCAAGTCTCTGATAACCTATAGAATCACATAAGCATTTGATTCAAACTGGGAAGATTCAACAAGATTCAATGATATCACACACCACAATTTAATTTCATGGTTACAGAAACAACGTCTGAGAAAATCAATCCACTAAACTCTGTTGTTATCTACTCTTCCAGCTTTTGAAGCTGCATTCCTGTACTTTTCCTGCAGGACCTCCCTATAGAGTTCATTACAGGGAAGCTGGGAGTAGCTTCTTCTTTTCTTAGAAAAGTATGTCCAACTATATTTGTTGGATTTCAGACCCTGAAACATCAGCTAAAGTGCATATTTTATATACCAAAGCAGACCTGGCCTCCAGGTTCTCCTAGCATTTCTCAGTCCCTAGGGACTTGGCACACACTGCCTCCAACCCTGAACTTTCTATCCCATGGGCTGCACTACCCTTCCTCTTAAGGCTATTCCCTGTATCATCCAGGCATTTTGGTCTCTCTGCTCCCTTTCCTTCTCTCTTCTTTCCCTCTCTCTGACAGTGTTCTTTCTCTCTTTCTCTTCCCCCTCCCCTCTGTCTCCTTTCCCTTGGAGACATCCCTGGCCTCATTCCTTGGGACCAGTGAACTGCCCCCCCACCCCCCAAGAGCAGTTTCCCAATAAACCCGTGTTTATATATTTTTTAATCTAGCTTGAATGGGCTTATTTCACCAGCAAAGAACTTAGCATCATTTACAAGCATTTTGTTATCTTGTAATAATCCATCCATTCACTTATTCAATAAATCACTCAGTTATTTCAAAGAGTATTATTTAAGCCCGTCTTAACTTTGCAAACTGAAATAGAGACTCAGCTCCTAATTGCAAGAGATGAAAAGCAGTAAGAGAAAAAATATTGGAGCAGATCAAAAGGAAATGCATGCAGTAGCTGAGGAAACAGGAGTGTGAAAAAGGATCTGATATATATGGGCAACAGTTCTGTTGATTATGTGTACAGGAAGCCCAGCCTAAGTTCAAAGGACATACAGGATTCTCAGTTTTTCCAGTACAGTGTTTGCCACCACAGTTCAGAATGAAGCTTTGAAGCTGCAGCCTTGCAGTTTGCTAAGTAGTTCTTAGACAATTCACTTAGCCTTTCTTGGTCCCAAACATAGACAATAGAAGATTAAAACCACTGACCCACTTGGTAACAATATGATCAGTAGATAACACAAAATAAACATTGTAAATACTTGTGCCTTTTTTGAGTTGCAAACCCCTAACTTAACCACTGAAATTATGCATACCTTCTTTATAATTGGACCTGTCATGTTTCTCAAGTTTCGAAAGATATAGAATTTTAGTCATAAAATCATAATCTTGTGGGATAATAGCCAAAATTTAAAATATGGAAATCTTGGTATTCCTTTGCAATTTTTGATAATTATCAAGCCTAGACCCAATACACCAGTAATCTAGATGCTATTATTTTCTCAAAGGAAAAGACAGGATTTCCAGTAGTTGTTCAACTCACTATTTTGATAATATAGAAGATGATACACAGAATTTATTGTTTTGACACACACAATGATAGCCATCAAAAGCTGTTGGGTACACTCTTTTGTGTGTGTTTAGCTAGAATGAGCAGAAATTCTCTGGGAAGAAAATGAGCACCAAGGCCAAATTAAAATTCTATTCTCAAAATTCAGTGCTGGTTCTGCTAGTCCCTTGCTCCCTCTACCATCAGCAAATTACTTTACTGTCTGCATTTCAGTTTTTATTATATGAGTTCAGGAATTAGAAACTCATTTAATTGTTAAGCTTACACAAGAGACTTTTAAAACTATAAAACCATGATCAAATAAGATAGTATAATCAGTTTGTTGAATTTAATTTTTGCTTGCTGGGTTTGTTTCTGCTTACTGTGTATATATTCTTTGGACTAAGAGGAAATTTTTGAATTATATATATATATATATATATATATATATATATATATATATATACACACACACACAGCTATGATATTTACATGTATATGTATAGGTTAATATATACATTTACATGGATATATAAAGATGTACTTTACTAACCTGAAACGCATGTATTTTATACACATACAGACACCACTTTTATTTTTTTAATTTTTTGTCTATTTCTTCCTAGTTGTATGCTTAACCTTTTCTTCTGAAAGAGCAGGAAATAATTGAATGTTATAATTTGTACTCATTGAATTTGATTCACTCTAATGTGTTATTACTGGGATGTCTGAATTTTAACATCACTGCCCCAAGCTTCTTTACTTGGTAATCAATGTCCATTTAAAATCATTACTTTAACATTAAGCTAGATATGACTAGAGTTTAGCATTTTACTTCAGATAGAGGTAAGGAAGGAGGCAGATTGTGACCTACTTCCCTACTTCTCTCACAGATCAATCTTTCAGTCTTCAGTCTTCTACCCAAACATTGTCCCTGAGAATGCATCTCAGTGAGAACTATTTTTCCAGAATCTCCTCTTTCCTTTTTCTTTTTCTTTTTTCTTTTTTTCTGCTTCTGTGCTGCGTAGGTGATGCTTGTCTGTTTGACCCAAAGTTTTTACTGAGAAACATCTCTATGATTTAAGGAATGCAGTCCACAATGAGACTTCAGACCAATAGCTTTCTTAATCTGAAGGACAAGAACCCGAAATGAGATTGAGGCCTGAGTCAAAGATAAATGAGGAAGGATGGAGCCTGCTTGGGCCTTAGGCTTGAGTTAGGCTTAGGCTCAGAACACAGCAGGCCATGAAATGATACAGAATTAGGTTATGTAACACTGGTGTAAGGAAAGTACCTAACACTTTGAAATTGCTTAGAGCTGCTGGCAGGCTGCTAGCATGGGGTGTTCTGTACCCAGCTGTTTGTTCTTGTCAACAAGCAAAGGGCCTCAAGGCAAATGTGTCTCTTGAATCATTTGTTCCTGAGGAAGATTCTCTTGAGAGGAATGTGGTATCCAGGGACTGCCAAGGTCTACTGAGGTAAGGGAAAGAAATTCACCATGACCTAGAGTGAAATTCCTCCATGGCACAGAAACTCACTGGAAGTCTCTGTGCTTTGAGTTCTACAGGCAAGATCACAGCTTTGAGTTCTACAGGCAAGATCACAGCATCTTAAACTGGAGTGGTTATTGGGCCTTCCTCCTAGCCTATTTCTCTCCCAGGATACTGCACAAGTCATTTAGAGAATGCTCACAATGTGGTTGGTTGCTGGATTTCAGTGGGATTTTTCCTCTTTGTTTTTCTAAATGATTAAAAAGAACCACTGGCATTTGGAGAGGCTTTGCCTAGTTGAGCTTTTTTTTTTCTCTGTGCCTAATTTTCCTGGAGTGCTAAAGTCTCAGTGTATCCATGGCATTGGAACACATCCTCCACCTTAAAGTAGAAATAAAAAGTGTTAGCCAGGTTGAGAACACTATTCTTCCAAAGGTCAGAACTCTTTAAGCCACCTAGCAGATCCTCAGTATAGGTCTTGCAAAGGAACATTCTAATTTCAAAATCAGGAAACAAGAGTAATGTAAAGTAACCCATTTTATAATTCAAAACAAAATCAGACCAAATTGTCAATGAGTGAAAAAGTAAGATTACCCCTAAAAGTAAATGAAAGAGTATTATTTTTCCTAATATGACTAAGAAGTCTGTGAATTAGCTTAAACTATCATAACTAGATAGTTACCAATAAGCACAAGAATCCACTAAGGCAGTTTTACTAAGGTGTTTTAGTATAATTAGTCAAATTTAGCATCCAAGAACAATCTTGTTAACTTGGTAAGAAAAATAGTTCTCCAGGAAACTTACCCTACTTTCTTTCCAATGTCTTCTGTGCTCCATCCAATGCTGGTAAACTTACCACCACTAAATGTCAGACTTACGAACACTGCCACATTAAGTCAAATTAGAAGTTATTGTTAAGGTTCTTGTCACTAAACACCTTTTCCCTCGTTGTCTAAGAGCCTATTTAACAAGTCCTTGATTCCACAGATATTAAAAACAAACAAACACAAACAAAGCTATGCAGCGACTTTGATTTCAGATATGGACCGAATGCCTCCTGTGACCACTTGGAATACTCTTTCTTCTTTCTTTTCCATTCACTCTTACCACCACTGCAGTGCACATAACTTATCAGCACCTCGCGGTTGCTCCACACATCACCTTGTCCAGTGTCCTTAGCTTCTCGATTTCTGCATTCATCATAGGACAGGTAACTACTGCAGCAAACATGGTTTAGACTGTTGAGTCTAATTCTCTGGTGCAGGAAATTTAGTCTTGTTAATAGTATCCAGATTTTAATTATATTACTCGAAGAAATCTACCACAAATTATGAGCAATATAAATAAAAGAAGCCAGTATGGAAGAGATAAAATTGAAACTATCATGGCAATTAGAAATATTTACTTAAATAATATTTCTGATGAGTAATCAGCAGCAGTAAGGATGATGCATATTGTCAAATATGGGTCAATGCTATTTTGTGGCAGCTTGTTGATTTCAGCCATAACATCCACAGTATTTAAACCATGTTTGATTCATAGTTCTGGCAAAGAAGGTGCTACCAGAAAGCTATCTGAAAAAAGCAACAGGCTGAAGCACGGTTGTATGACTTTAAGATTCTGGTTTTCTCTAGTGTTGTTCAGTTACTATTACTCTGTGTCATTATTGTCATATGTTCTTGACTTAGGGATTTAGACAGGGAAAGTATGACAGTTGCCCTCTCCTTCACCATGACTAGTGATTCTGCTGGAAAGATTTTACATCTGGACATGATTCATAGGCTAAAAATATCTGGAGACCTCTTCATTTACCTGTCATCCTCTTTCTCACGTGTCCTAGTAGGTACTAGATCAGGGGGTCTCAACATGTGGGGTGTGACCCCACTGGGGGTCAAACATAAACCTTTCACAGGGGCCATTTGCCTAAGACCATTGAAAAACACAGCTATTTACATATGATTCATAACAGCAGCAAAATTACAGTTATGAAGTAGCAAAGAAAATAGGTTTATGGTTGGGAGTCACTACAACATGAGGAACTATATTAAAGAGTTGCAGTATTAGGAAGGTTGAAAACTCCTCAGCTTGGCTCTTGTGTCTCCTCTTATGAAGTTTCTTGAACACTGATATGTGTTTCGTATTACCTGGTACCTGTGTTCCAAGAGCAGGTAACCCAAGACACTAGGAGGGAGATACCTGACATTTTCATGACTTAGCCTCAAAATCAAACAGTGTCCACTCTCCTGTACCATGCTAGTTAGTCACTCATAAAAGTCTTATGGAGTTACGAACTCAATGAATAAAGGGTTAGATTTTGAGACTAGTTAGAAATTTGGCCTGACTTCTATTTAATTGCAAACACATCTACTATGTGATATGAAACCATGTGATTCACCCTTGGGAAAGTCTGCAAGTTGAAGTCTGTCTCGTGAACAACACAACCATATTATGGCAATATTTATAATCTACAATGCTAGCATTTTGATTATGTGAAGCTCAGAGAATCCCCACATGCTAATAGCTAGGAAGGAAATCAGAAAGGCAGTCCTACTGATGCAAAGATCTGAGTTCTCCAGCAAGAATGACTTACAAGGGGATTTTCCCCTAGATCTTCTTAGCCAAGTAAAAATCATACAACTCTCCAGTTTCTTTAAAAGGTGGCAAAATAACATGTGACATGGTGACACCCTGAATAGAAACCCAGCATAGTTTTGCCAGTCTGACATATTTGAAATGAGCTAAAAATAGATTTTGAAAGCTAAGTTTATGGTCATTTATGGTGAGGCAGTATAGCCTGACTTCACTTCAATGATTTTCTCCAGTGCACTCCATAATGGTTCACCAATGTGAGTCTTTTAAACATCAAGTATAGTTTCAGAATTTTCTTCAGTTTACTTTAAAAAAAAATTTAAATTGCTTTTGATTTGTGTATTATGGTGTCTTTGTGTGCGTGTGTGTGTAAAAAAAAGCCATGTATTTGAAAGAAAACAGGAGTTTAGAGAACATTTGAGGGATTGAAGGGAGGAAAGGGAATGGGGAAATGATGTAATTACATCTTAGTTTAAAAATGAAAAATTAATAGAGACTATGAATTTGGGCAGGAATATAGGAGCACACAGGCTACACATGTGAATTGCGCAGCATCAACTCGGGCATTGGGTTTTGCCCTCTCTTCTCTTTAATAACAACACGTTTCGGTTACTATTTACTGTAGTGTCTGCCAGCTAGTCTGGAAGCTTCCCAATATTCTGTTCACCTACCTTTCATTGTAGAAGTACTAGAATTGTAGACACACATTATCAGGCCATAATTTATAGGCTCTGGGGATTTGAACTTAGGTTGCCACACCTGTATAGCAAGTGTTTTACACTTTGAGCCACTTCCTTAGCCCAATTAACTCATTTTTAATGAGGAATCTGCATTGCCAGTTGTGGTTTTAGTTGCTTTTATATTTTACATAAATGGGATAAATAAAGATTGCCTAACCATGTATTGATGGTTAAATAAGAGCTAGCAGAGTGATAACTCAGACACAAGGAGTGATCATAGCTTTTATCTCAGATAGAGGGAGACTACAACGGTCTGTTGGTTTTGATGATTTCATGTAAAAATGAAAATTGCATCCTTCACTTAAAAGAGACAAGGAAAACATGAAAGGTGCAAACTGAACTTTTGCCTCATGTCCTGTTTCTGTTGTTTACCGTTTTCAATTAATTTCTGTTTGTCTTACTGTCTATCCTCTGAAAGCGTATCTGAATCCAATGAAAATGTAAAACATGTGATGTGAAATTGTTTGAGAAAGGAAAGAGGAAGTGTGCTGTTAAATGTTAAGACGGGTCTTGTGGTAAATTGTATACATGCACCACATCAAAAGTAAATTGAAGTTAAAATAAATACTGTTACACTGCAAGTTGAAAGACTATAGCAAAGCATAAAGATGCTTGTGTACTAATTGAGAGTATTTTAATCGTGACAAGATTTAGAGAAATAAACACTGTAGATGGGAACAGGGCGCTGAAAGCTTAGTGCGGGTTCTGCTTTTCCTTTCTAGTGGCTTGGCAGGGACTCAGCACGGAGCTCCAGCCTGGCCTCGGAAACAGAAGCAGTGCTGTTCAAAGGATTAATCAGCAGCCCTCCGCAGGAGGCCTGGGGCCAAGCACAAGGCCAGCCCCCTGAGCTGGTACAGAAAGCATTGCCCTCTTCCTTGTTGCCAGAGGTTAGAGTGGACCATTGCCTTGTAGGCATGCTGCAGGCTAAGTTAAGCAGGCATTTGTTTCCCTATATACAGTGATGATGACCTCACCCAAGGCCTCTGTCCTTTCCATTCTGTCCCTGTGACTCACCCTCAACTACAGGATTAAAATGACCAACACTCATGCTGAGCTATAGGCTGTATGGCTTCCAGGGATCAGGGGGAAAACCCTTGTCTTCAATCAAGAGGGGGAAAAAAAGAAGAAAGAGAAAAGTTCTTTCTGTATCAGAGCCTCAAATTCTGTTGAATTCTAATCAATTGAATGAAACTGCTTTCTAGAATATATTTACATTTGGACTATGTATAAAACCCTGACAGAAATTCAGTAGAGGCTCATAAAGATTAGTTAAGAAAATTTGTGTATTTTGTGGAACAAAACTTTTAATAAATGTATGTCTTACAAGTATATATTATTTCCAAATTGTTCTTTGTTCTTTAAACTCATCTTTACCTCTCTGAGGGCAATTTAATTCTAACTACAGTCAAGAAGACACCGAAAAGACTAGAAAGAGAAAAATTACCAAAATATTTTATGTATGAGTGGATTAATCTGTTAAGCAAATGCCGTCAAACCTTTTAAATATATACCTATCATATGATGAAAATGCTTATATCACATAATAAAATGGCTTATTTAGTTTTAAAACCAACACTTAACTTGAGTATATAATAGGTAAAGAAATTTAACTTTTGAGATACCTTTTCTTCTTTTAATGTATTGAATATCTATTCACCACACTCGTATAGCCTTTATGGTAAAAGTTGAATAAAAAAAAAAAAATCCTGCTGATCCAATCTCTCACTGGGTTTCCAGAAGAGAAGTGCCTACTAGACACTTTCGAAATTCTTGCATGGTATATCTTGTATATCATACTCATTTCCAAGGCACCAGACACCCAGAGAGAAGGAATACCTGGATTGGTCTCAAGTGGGCCATGAAAATTCCTCTCCAATTGTATGATTAGATATTTAGAAATGCTATATAGAGCTCTTCTTTTGTTGATCAATAACCAATAGACTAATTATTTTTATTCTAACAAAATTTTTAGCTAAACATCTAGTTATTACATGAGCATATCTGGTTGTACCGATCCTGGAACCCAATGCTGAATATGAAAATCCCACTTCTTGTCTGTTAATCATATGTTTGAGATATGTTTATAATATCTATGGATGTTTTTAAAAGATTGTAAAATGAGAAATTTTATTGGACTTGAGCATACTCCTATATGTCTTACCAAATAAAGCAATGTTAATGTCATACATTAAATCTTAGGTCAATTTAATAAAATATGTTGAGAATGGATTTATCATTTCTCTGTAGTCTTGAATTGAGTTCAGGCTTGGGGACTAGTTTTATCCCACTTGTGGTGTACACAGTGAGGAGACTCAGACTCATTTTTGAGTGACATAACCACTTAGTCATCGATTCACAAGCAGGTTTTAAAGGGAAAACAACAAAAATTACCAGCTCATAACAAAAAGCCAGAAAATCAATTCCAACACAGAAGAATAACCTTGAAGTCAGGACTTGCTATTTCCTTATTTCTGTTCTTTATATAACAAGTGTATCTTGTAAGAAACAACACAAGGGAAATTTTTTTATTTATTTTATTGGTTGTACAAGAGCAATGTTGGCAAATGAAGAACAAATAAAGTAAAATTATAATCGCCCTAAAAGGTGAAATTGCGTGTGTGCTTGCCTTTTACATTACTATTTCTCTCACATGAAAACATTTCCTAGAGGCCTCAATGACCAGTTATTATTATCACAGGGATTGTTCACTAGCCAAATACCTTGCTGATCCAGTCTTTTACAACTGTTTGTCTACAATTGATAATGGTTATACATATATTTCCACAGAAAACACGACAACAGCCCTGAAGGAATTCAGCAAATATTTAGGCGCACAGTCTGTTGCATCCAGCACTGGAATGTTTTTTGTCCAGTTGTTGGGCAAACTGGATATTCCAGAATGAAGCTTTTGACATTTCATGCAATCAACTCCCTCGTGCCAAATGATTCAAGTATCTACTGCAGTGTAGCATTTATATCATGTTGGCGTGTTTTCCTTTTTAGAATGCTAAGGAACAGTCCTGGTTTCTGTTGTTCCAATGAGGTATCCAAAGGCTGAAGACATACTTCACATTCTGAACTACAGTGATTCTGTTCACCTCCATCAGTAGGCACACTGATCTTTGAACAGATCACCACTATGAAATGTGGATGCCTTCTGAACCAAGCTTGAGCACTTCATGGAACATATGCCTCTTCATAATGAAAATTTTCATCATGAAAATTTTCATGATGAAAATGGAACCACACTTTTCTGTTCTTCCCAGCAGATGGAATTGTGATTGGTGTGTGCTTACCTTTTACATTATTATTAGATTCCATAATAAGAACCACATGAGACAATTTCATTTTATTGGTTCTTCATTTGCCAACATGGCTCTTATACAACTAATAAAATAAATAAAAATATTTCCCTTGCATTTTTTCTTTACACTTATTATATAAAGACCAGGTACATACCGCTCAAAATCTGATCTGGCATCAGGAACATTGTCTTGCTTTTCTTTTCATATAAAACAAAGGGGTTTCCTAACAGTGCTATTTGCTCACACTGTGCTATACTATGCATTAGCTATTGTAGGTATTTATGTGAAAAGCAATGATTTAGACTAGTGACTCTATAAACATTTTAAAATTGAATTACAATTGAAAATGCATTTGAGGAAAGAGACTGCTGGAGGTAAATATGTATGCTTTCCTGATGTCAGTGACAATGGAGCCATGATCTTCTCAGGGTCAGCCCTTGAGAAAGTAATGCTTATTTGGAGTATTTTCCAGCCTACCATACTAGCATATAGTATGGTAAAAGGCCCATCAATATGCCATTGGTAGATCTTGGCCAAGACTTTAGGGATGGGCTGAAAGTAACATAGTGAGTAAACTGACATGAAGTCTGATTAGTCATCATGTTATGATGTGCCTTTATTATTTGAAATACTAGAAACAAAAATATAGAATACCCCCATCAGTGTATGTATCTAAGTGCTTGACATGCAAAGGTCATTAAGTCTGACCTGAAATAGGGATTGATTTTCTTCTTGGTCATCTTTGAAAGAGTCTTTGATCAAAGGACAGCGGGGGACTAGAGAGCTTTATTCTGTTAAGTCTTCACTTTGTTGTGTTTTGTTTTGTTTTGGATGTTGACCTTCCAAGAATTCTACAACTATTAGAGTTCTATTTCTTCATTTTCTGTTTTTAGTTTGTGGAAGCTCTTACTGATGAAGAAATGGTTTAGGGAGACTTACGAACAAAAGAAGGTGAACATTTGAGAAATTATTTTTTGCCTAAAATAGTACTTTCTTTCAGAGAAGATACATAATATAAGATTTTAATTAGATTACATAAGATTTGAATTTAATTAAATGAGTGCAAAACACTTTATAAGTATAATGTAAGCCATCCCTTTTAAAGGAATAAAACCTTCCAGTGTTGTTTTAGTAAACCTTGGCTTAAAAAATTCATCTACTTAAAATCTTTCATCTCCTGGTTTGGTCACTTGATTACTTTCTATCATTCAACCTTGAGAAACACAAAAAAAGAAAATAAAATCATACTCCTACCTGGACTGTGCAAAAATTGAAGGAATGATTTCTGCCTCAAGGAAGTTGAAAGTGTTTATATTTGTTAAAGAAGCCAGAAGAAATTTTATCATTATTTCCAGCATTGTAAATGGTAAGGACATGAAATACACAAAAAGTGAATGATACAGAAGAAAGACATATTGTCCACGAGAAGTTGTTTTCACTTAATTGTATTGAATGCAAACATGCTCCTTCACATTTATTAATTTATATGAATAGAAAGAGAAAAAATGCCATTTGTTTGGCTGCAATATTTTAGAGATAATTTTTGTGACTGATTACAAAATTAAATAGAAAGCAGTGTGTTGCTCAGAGTCATATTCTCACTGGTACACGGAGCAAATAAAAACTCAAAGTTGACCTTTGTCTAGCTCCAAAGCAGTCTTAGGGAGACTTAGGGAGCAGACGTAGGGAGACTGGGCATGTTGCTGCCCAGGAGAGATTGATGTGATACATTTTTTTTTCTCAGACAGCTCTCCCCTACACAGCTAGCCAACAGCAGCTTATTACAGTGTTGCTTCACTTGCTTTGTCAGGGTTAAGGTCATGGTTAGGGCACAGTGAGGAAATGTGGAGTCTAGGCCTGTCTGCACCACACCTGGGCTGTGAAACAGGAGTTTCAATTTCCAGCTTCTGGATACCACACAGTCAAATCTGTACCTTCCTGTCTTCACCCCACTACACAGTAAGTATAAGAGGGCCAGTATGACTGAGAGTAGGCATTCCCAAGGAACACTAAAACTTCCAGAAAAATATTTTCAGTTAAGGCAGATTTTCAACTCTTACATTTAATTATTTGAGGAATGGATATGAATAGCAGGTGGTATGTAGAAACTTTCAGTTATTGTCTCACTAATATATATGGGACCAACATTTTTAAGCCAGTTATAAATATATAAGTTATTAAGTACTTTGCTTGCAAACATAAACAGCTTCTTATCATCTATACTCTTTTAATATTTATTTTATTCATTGCCAAATCTTGTCCCTGGAATATCGGGTAAAATAATCAAATTGACATTAAAAGAGAAGCAGGCATAGGTATACACTCTATTAGCTAGCTGTAAAGCTAGTGAACCCTATGTTAATGAATAGGAGCTGTTATTCCTCGAACAACTCTCATTATCATTGCCATTTTAATTTGTGAACATCCATTTTCATCGTTTAAGTCCCATACTTGTCCTATGCTGAACAGTACATAACCAAATCCTTCCAACACGGATGAACTCCAGCACATGTGCTTGTACAACCAAGGGAACCTAGTGATGTTCCTGAGAACTTGGGTCCTCAATGATTTAGAAAATTGAACTCGGGTTTCTCAGAATGTTAATCCTAAAGTATTTACACTAAGAGTGATAAAAAGATCCAATAGTCTTTATAGACATTCTTCACAAATCAACATTCAGGCACACATAAGGATGGTTTTAGGAACACTGGAAGGTTTGTTCAAACTCAAGCAGATTCTCTGTAAAGCCAGCAGCTCAAGCTTTCAAATTAGACAAAGCTAGAATGAAATGGCAATGCTGTTTTGTTTATTCTGATCTTGATCTGAAGGTTTCCAACCCGTTGAAACTGCTATGAGGACTAAGGAATGGACATCAACACTTTGAACATGACACATGTTTGTCACATTTTACTTCCTGTGTTTGTCCCTTCTTTCTTCTTTTTTCCTTTATGACTTGAGGAGATATTTCCACATCCTAACTGATAAAATCACCTGAAAGTATTGGAAACATTGATTGAAGAATTTAAAAGTCTAATGTTATATTTTATGTTTTTAGGAAAACACCTTTAGGTACTTATTCTGGTTAATGAAAGAAAATAAACATGTAAGAACCTAAAGAAAACTTGTATAAAGTGGCTTCTTATCTCTATTCAGAATGAAGAAAGTAAAGTTGCAATACTGATCAATGGAGTTGGTTCTTGCTTGGTCTTTTCCTGTTTCTCACCAGGTTGCTATAAAGTTCTTAGTAGTTAAAGAAAGCCAGGACATCTCAGAAACTGACTTTCCTTTATAACCTGCTGCTTCACCTAGATCAGGTTACTGGGAAGAAATCCAAGTTGGACCTTCTGACCTACCCCAAAACAGCATGAAGTGTGCCCTGCCACTAAATCCTGATCCCTATGTCCCTCAGCCTGTCACTAAATATGATTTAGAGGACCCTTTAGAAACTCAGGTAGAGGATTTAGTGCTTTACATATAGCCTACAGCTGCTGGCTAGTGTCTATGGTGACGTAAGTAAGTCATTTATTAAATAGCTCAGCCGTTAGCTACCCCAGATCTTTAATACATTCTTGTAAGTGAGGAGGGGGTGCTCCTCTGGGCAGTGAGCTGGTTAGCCTTTCTCAACAGTGAGTATTTCTGACAAGATTAATGAGCCACAGGGCAGAGTGATTCTTTTGCCCCTTTGTGGCTGTTCCACTGGCTTCCTTTCCCTCCACAGCACCTGCTGTCATTGACAAGGATGAGGTGGAAAAATAACATTCCTTCACCTCAGCACTCCTCACACCTTCTCCACACCCTCTTCCTTCTTCCAGCCAGTTAGCCTTCCAAGACACTTAGTCCTATCGGTTTGGCAAGTATATTATTTCTCTTGCAGGAAGAAATGCCTCCCAGGTATTTCAATTAAAAGAAATAATAGAATTATGGCCAAGATTAGAAACTGGTTTGGTAATATCTTTTATCTGAGCAAAAGATTTATGGAGAATACATTTCAAAATCACATATCTATTAATGAACCCAGTGTTTTCCTAAGGAGCAACTGTGATCTCTGTCTTACCCATTTTGTCTGTTAGCAGAATATAATTTGCTTCCTGTGCCTGTCACTGGATAAAATGTGCATGTGCCTTCTTTTTTCTCTTCCCTCCTGCCTCAAAAATGAGAGACAGACACTGCCCTGCCTTTGTGAGCATACTTCCCTTCAAAAAGATTTATATCATGCAGGCTAATAACAAGTGTACTTGCCTTTAACAAAGCCTCTAACTCTGCTTCTGTTTGTTCTTCCTCCAGCTCAATTTCCCCTCAGTATGTTCCAATAAGTCACCATGCTTTTCATCCGCAGAATCCTCCTAAGTGTGTCCTTGGCTTTGACAAAACACATTGTTCGTATTTTATAAAAGCTAATGTAACAAAATTTCCCATTTCTGATTTTAGAATCTGCCAGCATTTTTTTTTTTCAATGATGGTCCAGAGCTCTAGATATTTTTAGGTCCAAAGTATTTTAGGTTTAGAGTAATGACCAAGGACTAAAACCTAAAGACATGACATGGCAATATGTATAACTATCCACAGGCCCTGAGTGGGTTAGACAAAGGTTTGAGGGTCTGGAAAATTAGATCATAAAACAGAAATAAATTTGTAGTTTTTTCCAAGCTAATACAGATACTATATGCTTACTTTTGTAATCTTGTAATTTTATAGTTTTGAGTTCATATTTAGTTGCTTTAGCATTTTGATATCACTGTAAGGATTAATATAAGCAATTTTTATAAATAAAACCATTAAGTCTCAGAAATAAGTCTAAACTACATTGATTATTCAAAGCAGTTCTACTTTTGGAGAAAATGTTTTACTGGGCACATATATAAGCCTTTACAAAGCATTGCATGCAGGATCATTCAGGGTTATTCAGTGGTATTTCTGGTTAAAAACACAAATAACATCACACAATGCTCAACAAGAAGACTATATAGAATATTTCAGAACCCACGATTTAAACAAACAAACAAACAAAACCACTGAAACTAGGGATTAAAAGTATAATTTTCTCATATCCGATTCCCAATAGGACCAAGGTAGTAAACCTGGGAGGGAACTCACAGTTATACTTTGTCTGGTTTGATTTTTAAGAAGGCAACACTGAAATAAAATTGTATATTACTTTACGTACCTTCCCAGAGCCTTTCCTCAGTGGTAGCTTTCTTCATTTTACTATTGTGCATAATGTTACTGAGTGGTTTTATAAAGCTGTTGCAAATACTGAGTAAATCACACACCAAAAACTGTTGGAACAATTGACAATAGTTCCATAGTTAAACAACTACATTAAACTATGTTATAATTGTTATAGTCAACTCTAAACACTCTGTCAACTCTCTACAGAAGTATTTAGCCTAAAGAAACACAATAAAAAATGAAGGAGTTAGTAATTCACATTAAGTATTAAGGAATATACAATGCTTTCTCATAAAAAAAAGAAAAACTCAGATGAGTTAAGGGTGTAAGGAATGAATGTAACTCAGGAATTTTGGGATGCTAGAATCACAAAGAACCAACGTAATAATTGTAGTATGAGTGTATATCATTAAGTAATATTATGAGAAAACCAAAATTCTCAGTCCCTATTTCACTGTCTTCTTTGTGAAGTAGAATTATTCTTAAATTTGAAAAGACAAAATATAAATTTTTAAGGGGAGATGAAAATTCAAGACAAGTTAGGAGATTGGGGGAAAACATAAAAGGGATTTGTAATAATGAAATCTCTAACTCTTCAAGAGTCATATAAAATGTTCACTGTATGTGTTCCTTGCTCTTTACTATTTTTCCCACAGCTATATCTTCTACAAGTGTTTTCATTTACTTTAAATACCTTTCCTTAATTCTTCTTTCAGGAAAGTGCTATTACTTAGACATTGACTTCCCAACTTCCCAAGCATTCCTAAGCGTATCTTGGTCACTCTCTAGTCTGTCTGCTCAGCATTTGTTACAATGTAGTGCATTGGTGACTTCTACTTTCCCAGCAGCAGTTGCGCTCTGAAGACCATAGCATCTTGGTTATCTTTATATTCTAAGAACCTACATTAGAGTGTGGTTCATGGTGCATTCAATAAATGTTAACTTGACTTCCTTAAAGGGAATGAAATACTTGTAGAAACATAGGGTTCTTGAGAAGAATTTATGGAACTGATTAGAACAATAACTTTGTTTACTAATTGACAGGTTTTCAGGAATGGAGCAGTAACTTCTGAAGACACAGCTATAACTCATGAGTTAAATTACATTTATTTACATATTTATTTATTTGCATGCATGAGAGAGATAGACAGAGAGAGAGAGATTTGCTGTGAACAACTATGAGACCTGACTGTTCCTATTTGCTATTAGATCCCTGGGATACAACTAAGGTCATCTTGTTGGATGGCAAATGCCTTCATTGTCAGAGCCATCTCTCATGATCCACTAGTTAAACTTAAAAGGCAATTCCTGTTGGCCCACGTAGATAAACTTAAGTTGAAATTGAATAATCTATTTGAAAATTATGTTGTTAGTTTTCACAGTTTTGGGTTTAAAAATCTGTAAAATAAAATTATAACTCTGAGATTTTATGATTATTCATATCTTAGTTTAGAGGTTTAGATATTACAATGAATTACCATTTCTAATCTCAGCGGCTACTTTCCCCAGACAATTTCTTCCAAACATTTGTGAAATTTGTCCACCACTGTTAGCCCTGATTTTATTAATATTTCTTTCTTAATAAATACATCATATCACAGGTCTCCAGGGAAACTCAAAAAGTTAGCTCTTCTGAAATCTTATTGTGAAGCTTCCTTTGTTTTGTTTTGAGCCTAACTTAAGAGAAAGAGAATATGTTTAACAGACGATTAGTATAAACCTAAATAATCAAAAAGGGGCTCAGTTCTGATGAAAACAATAATAATAATTAAAGTTGGCTTCTTCTACAGTGCCTGGGATTCCAAATGGGACAAATGCAAAGCTTTGGTTTATCATCACAAAGAGCCACAGAGGCCCCTGGAGTCCTTTCTGGAATTCCAAAGAAAATCTACCAAGGCAGCAACTTCTTTAAGTTTTTTTCCTTTTTCTTTCTTTCTTTCTTTCTTTCTTTCTTTCTTTCTCTCTCTCTCTCTCTCTCTCTCTCTCTCTCTCTCTCTCTCTCTCTCTTTCTTTTCTTCTTCTTCTTCTTCTTCTTCTTCTTCTTCTTCTTCTTCTTCTT
>JADRCH010000176.1:804071-859440 GCA_019843965.1 Rhynchomys soricoides
TTCTTCTTCTTCTTCTTCTTCTTCTTCTTCTTCTTCTTCTTCTTCTTCTTCTTCTTCTTCTTCTATTAAAAACAAATCAAGGCAAACACAAACACATTCCAATACAGAAGCACATCTGAAAAGCCACAAATCCACAAGGTTCCAAGCCTCTGGCAAGTTCGACCTGCTTTTGTAAGCTGCCAGACATAATTGCAAGCAGGATAAGACTGTCCCCTGTAATAATTAAGACGTTGCTGCTATGACAAAAGCCATGGTTGCCTCTGCATTGTTGCCCACCTTTATGTTTTCAGAACTTAATTATTCTTCTCCCTCTACATCTCTATATATTTCTGAGCTCTTTCTTTTTCTTTATGCTTTTCTCTGATTTTAAGTTAGCACTTGAATTCTCTCCTCAGCTCCAAACTAATAAAACATATCCTTGTTTATATGTACAGTGGTGAGATAATTTCATATTCTTCCCACAGCTTACAAACAGATCAATGGTGTTTAACTGCATGGTTCCATGACTAATGGACATCTGGAGTTGTCAGTTCTGCCTCTGTGGGGCTGAACCATGACTTGAACTAAAGCTACAATGTGAACATTTATTTAACTTCTCTGCCACTTGTAGGACAGAAAGGCAAAAAGGAAGAGTGATCTGTTACAGAAGGGAAAGTTTTCATTCTATTTTTTTCAGTGTCTTATCATATAACACTATTACTAATGCTTTTCAGCTACTAATATTCATGTACTAACACAACAATTCTGTTAATGAATGATTAAGTTATTTGTGTTATTCTTAGATTTTGCTGTTTACTAAAGTCTATAAGTTATGAGTAAAGTTCAGCCCATATTTAGCAGTGAAGTCATAAATTGTATTCGTTTCTACTTACAACATTATTTAAAAGAAGTGATACAAATATGCATTCATTCAAGGCAATAATATTCTAACCAACCAACTCTATTTGCTTCTATCTTAGAAGGCAATGTGGTAGAACTAAATCACATAAACCTTACTTGCATCTAGGATTTACTGCCTTTACACTATTATATACTAATATATAATATGTTAATATGTTAATATCTTTAATTTGCCCAGACTATGATCTCTGTCTTTATGTAAAGAAAGTAAGATCTAAAGAGATTGAATCATTTACCCAAGAAAAATTGGAAAAAAATAACCAGAAGCTAGCTCTCTGGGTGTATATATTGAAAACTACCTAAATAATGATACTTGGTACATAGCCTTGTGGTAGAGTACTTGCGTAAAAAATGTGAGATGCTATATTTGATTTCTAAAATAGAAAAAAGTAACCTTCTTAAGTTATGGTTGAAATGATCTACTTTAAGTTACACAAAAACGTCTAGTATTACCTGCTGAGCTTCATTTCATAAGCTGACAAGACAGAGATGGTGAATACATATTTGTAATTTGCGGAGAAGATACTCATAATCCAGCAATTGTGTAGTTTAGGTCCACTGGTATATAGTAATGTAGTGGTAGCTTTATCACAGCTACATAACATGGGGTCTCAAAGATGTGAACCAGAAGGGGCTTCCCCTGAGCAAGTGTTGAACTTGATTCCATGGCTCATTTGGTTCATAGGAGATTGGATATGATAATCTACAATAAAGGATGGCATTTGAACTGAAATAACCTCAAGAACAAAGAAAATGCTGTATTGAACTCTTAGAAAGAAACAGAGAGAGGAAGGTCATTTCTCCTTTTGGTCATCACTGTCAGGTGAGTACTACAGGAAGGTAGCAGATGATATGTGATTTGTCTAGAGGACCAAGTCGGAACACCCTGCTCCATCAGTGGCAGGAACCCAGACTCTCCCCAGGCTTGAAATGGCAGCTTATAGGTTGAGAGAGCAATTGTTACAATCACTGGGATCTCCTGGAAATGCTTGAGGAGTAGGAATTCCTTTGGATGCAACTGTTCTCCTCGAGCAGGTGAGGAAAGGGTAGAACCTAACCCATTTGAACTAGCTCAGAAAACACTCTGGCGGTTATTGTTTGGAAAGTGGATTTCACATAAAGGTAAGGCAAAAGAAATTGAATAAACCTAGAAACAACGGATATAGTACACACATGATCTCAAAGACAAGAATGGCCCTGGGCTTGTGAAAATGCCATCATGCAAATGTTCTTACTTTATTGTATACTTTTTTGTAGAGCACTTCATCACAGGCTGCATTAGCTTGCAGAGAAGTGTTCAGAACAATGAAGGCGATGACAATTGTGTTCCATCATCTGGTCTATCACTTCGAGATCCAGAAATACATCATTGGTAGTATTAGCAGATGTTCAGACCTGGATAACACAGCTCATGTTAATTTTAATATACATAAGGTTGAAGTGGATATCAAAATGCCTATTTCTTCCTTCTTCAAAAGAAAATGTGCTGGCAACTCTGATTGTCTGGATTAGGTCAGGAGCTGCTCTACTACTATTGAACTTATAGCATCAACTGAAGGTTTGGATTTTCTATTATCTAATACTATCGCATAGTGTCTCATGATACAATTGTAATATTAAAAGCATGACTTCTAGAGCCAACTGCTGTGTGAACCTCAGATTTGCTAATTCTTCCATGCATGACTCTGGGGAATTTAATGTTGTTTTTCTTTAGTTTTCATGGCTTGTTGTTGTTTTGTTTGATGTTGTTGTTTGTATTATGAGGATCAAAACAGTTAATACAGAGTAATGAACCAAAAATTCTGGCTGTACGTTTTCAAAAAAAAATCCTAGGAGGACAAAGCTGGTAGACTGCAATGTGACTGATATATTTCTGGGTAGTTGTATCTTGCAGAGAAAATACAAGGTTGTGTCAACACAGATAGCAGAGAGCTATTCAGACAGGTAGCCTACACTCTTGAAATGGAGCATGCAAAAAGAAACCATGCTCTTTTTTTTTTTTTCCACACTTAACTATAGATTCCAGACTATAGTTTCTCACTTTATAACTATAAAATTAAAAGTTATATAATAAAGTGAAAATCCACTTCCTCTTTGAAAGTGCCAACATTTTTTTTTTTTTTTTACTGGAAGCTGAAGACCCATGTTGGGTGATTACAAAGGAAAAGATATTATTGAAGAACCACTAAAAATGGCCTCTTCACCCCCCTATTATAACACAACAATTTTTCTCTTAACCTTTTTGCTCTCTAACCATTTTGTTCAGATCCTTTGTTGCCTTTTGTAACAAATGGCAAATGATCTGCCCACGACATGAAAAAGAACATATCCAATGATAAACTGTACGCATTTTGACTTTGAGTTATGAGCCTCATCCCTTAAAAAACTGAAATATAGCTCCAGTTCAATTGTATTCTCTTCAAAATATAATTTTCCTTCACACAAACTTACTGAAGCTAAGCGACAAAAACTTTATAATCAACTTTTTTTGTCCCACTATGTATTCCAGTTTTATGAACTCTCATATTCTCTCAGCCATAGAAGTTTAAGGTAAAAATTCTTATTCTTTTCTGGAAAGAATTGAAGCTGAGTAATTATTTTTACCCATTCATTCACCTACTTACTCAACCTCCTACTCACTCACCCACTCACCTACCCACCCAACTATCCACTCACCTACCTACCACCTACCCACCACTCATCTTCCCACTTACCTACCCACCCACTCACCTACCCATCTATTCACTCACTCACCTATCCACCTACCCACTCCCTACCCACCCACTCACCCACTCCCCAACTTACCTACTCACCCAGCTACCTACCCACTAACTCACTCACCCACGCACCCATTTACCTACCCACCCACCTTTACTCTCTCACCCATTCACTCACCTACCCACTCATTCACCCTGACCCCACCCACTCACTTGATTGTTCATTGGGCTTTAATTGTATTCATTAATACCATACATCATGAATAAGGCTTACTTAATTAACCCAGGTAGTAAGTGTCAGTCATATCTTTTTATGTCCAGAGCCTATATGCTTTCTAGTCAACTCACTAAGCTAAAAGGAATATCTTTATTCAAACAGAAAATAATACAGTGAATTAAGGAAGGCATAAAAGCCTTGCTTTTAAAAGAATATTTTCACAAAACCACATGTAAACGATTTCCCATATCCCATACATTCATTTTACTCTCCCCCTGGCCAACACCACAATCCTTCAGATTAGAAAATTTGGCTGCACTACAGAATACACACTGGACATTCAGCAACACCCAAGGCTCCGTTAAGGTCATTATTCATGTGCATTTCTTTTCCTCCCACAGGGACAGGCATATCAATTTTTCTATATGTTTTGAAGAGCTTAGCCACATGATTTTAATCATTTTTCCCAGGTGGCTGTTAGAACTTACATGGTGGCCTTATACATTATCTGACCAAGGACAAGTTCCAGAGTGGTTTGATGAATGAGCAGGAGACCAAAATCAGAGAGCTGAAAGTCTCTTCCCTAAGGAGCAATAGTTTCACCACTGATTGCATAGGGATCTTGGAAATCTGAATAAAGAAAAACAACATAACTTAGGATTTTGAGCTGGACCACAACCTGAGATCATCTAATATTTTAAAACTGTTTTACAAATGTTCTGGTTTAGGTATAAGCTGATCGTCATTTTTCTAACTATTTTACCTTTCAATTTTTAAATCTTCTAGTACCTTAATGGAAATCTAAATCTTTAGATTAATTTATTTATAGTTAATTCATCAGAGTCTATTTATAGTCATAGTTCCCAACTGGATTTAAAATAATTTTATAAAATTTAGAATGAACACACACACACACACACACACACACACACAAGGAAAGTACATAACATCGGAAAGTTCAGGTTAGGTTCAGATCCTGAAAACCACAGTATCCATGAATTCTAACCTTGTGTGATGCTTTTCTTCCATCCAAGAAAGTTTCCCACACGTCATTGAACAGTGTAACCACACCAACCACAAGTTTAACCAGCTTCACTTGTACTTTTTAATTGACTTCAAGCCCAAACATTTTCACAATGTAGATAAAATTGAACTTCTCTAAAATGTTGTAATCAAATGGCATTCTTCATTTGACCACTATCATGGGAGCCAATGTCAGTCATCTCTCCTTAGACTCAAGACAGTTCTCTTTTCCTTGTCTTCTGAACAATAGAATTATGAAGTAAGCTACACACTGGAGCAATTTATTCTTATTATTTCAAATCTGTCTCTCAACATATATTTTATATATGTTGTGTGTGTGTGTGTGTGTGTGTGTGTGTGTGTGTGTGTGTGGTCAGCTTGTCCTGAAGACTTTTGACCATCAAATAAATATTCAGCTCCTACTTTAAGTAATTAATAATGAAACCATGAATGCACTAAGTACATACAAATCATCTACATTGTGTAGTTTTCTGTGTGGCAAGCTAATTCACCAAATGGTGTAAAGGTGATTACATAAAATAGAGTAGGTCAGAATTAATACTTTGCTGTCTTCATAATGCTTTATATCCATCGAAGTTCATGTAAGACATAGTTACTCAATCAGGAAGTCTTTGTAGAACCTTTGTTTATTATCTCAAGGCTATGCTTCAGAAAGCTGCCACCAAACTACAGGAGTTGGCACTGCATATACAGCTTCCATTCTGTTCTTGCACTGTATGCAATTATGCTGTGTGAGTGTCCTTCAGCTCCCTCTGTATGGTACACAGATAGATAATAGTGATGCATAGGAGATCATTTATATTTTTGGACAGTTCACTTTATGTCTCTGTGGCCTTTCTTCCTGATGACTATGTTTATGACTGCAGTTGTTTCCTTTAAAACTAAGAAACTAAACTATTCTAAAAATGAAAGCTTTGACCTGTCATATTTCCCCAAATATTAAAGCTAAACATGAGTACAAAGTATTGGGAAGTTTAAGACATTAGGAGGCAGGAAACAAGGACCACGTGTTACTCAATCCTGGATGAAATATTTATTCATTTATTGCCCACTTAGAATCAGCTCTATTTCTCTCATACCCTTCAAAGGCTGTAGTTTACTTATATGACAAGTTATACCAACTTCTTTTCTACCTAGAATGTATTCAGGATCAGAACTATGACTGTAATCCTAAGCCTGGGTCATTTTGGGAGAGAGATTATTTGTTCTGCACTGTTGTAGAGCCAGTAAATTAAATCAACAAGATCATTTGTTTTCATTATACTCTCAGGCATGTTTTCTAGAAATTACCCAAGAGGATAGTCTGAATTTACAGCATCATGTTCCTACTTTCTCTTCTTCATCCCGTCTAACTTTCATTTCTCCCATATGGATTTGTTTCTCTTCTTTTGACCTAATCTTAGCAAAAGTTTAGGAACACTAAGTCCTCTCCATTTCCCCCTCTTATTTGTTTTTATTTCCTGCAACTTTGAAAGCATCTATCATGTTTATTCTTTGAGTTAATGTATATTCTAAGCAAGTTAAATGTACATAGGATTACTATACGTGCTCCAGTTGGCCAACAGTCTGAAGAAAAAAACAAGCAACTAAAATCATGCATGGAAAATTCCAAAGAACCAATTAAGGAATAACAACCTTGTTAAAGACAATATCGCATTGAAATTACAATCTACAATTAACATAATATGGAATTTTATAATATATGTAATACAATAGAAAACTGGATGTGTATTCTCGTACCGAAGAGATAAAAAAAAGAAATGTGTTAAATAAAATAAAGATGAACAAAATGTAGCATTTTCAAAACTTTAAGAAGAAAATATAGATTTAAAAAATCACAGTTTATGAGTTAGCAAGAAGTTACTATTCCCTCAACCTGCTTTCTTTAGACTTTATACTTCTATCTTGACACTACAAATACAAACATTAACTTCCTGTAGTTCTCAAGATGGAAATCAGTAAGGATACAGGAAAATAAAAGCACAAATCTGAAACGCTGTAATTGATTTTTCTTCTTTCTCCTATAATTTGCATTATGTGTGTTCTTAGTTTCTTTCTCTGACATAAAGTCCATTACTTTCTAACATGTACATATGCACTGCTCATTTCTTATCACTTTCTGTATGATGTTTGTTTGTTTGCTTATTTGTTTTTGTTAATTGTATGCAATAAGGGTTCAGGAAGCTCATGTTGGCCTTGAACTTGCTATGCAGTTAAGGGTAGTTTTGAACTCGTGATCCTACAATATTCAGTTTTCAAGAGTGTCTATTGGCTTTACTTTATATTCACTACAAAAACTAAAAAGAATATTATTATTCCAGAAAGTTGGAATATACACTGTCAAAAACATTATTTTAAACCTCAAAGTAATAACAAATTGTTTTTATGGATAAAAGAAAAGATAAAAACTTCATAAATGAAGAAATACAAATAAATGTAGATTTTTATCATATTTTTAAATTATTATATTATATTATAAATATAATATATATTTATATAATATAAATATAATGTTTAATATAATAAAATTCAAGTATATCACTATGTACTTCTCAGTTCTTTCCTTTGTTTAAAACACTGTTCACACAAGACAAAATAAATAATAAATAAATAAAATAAAACAAAACACTAATCCAAACCCAAAACCTAAGCACAGAAATAGAAGTATAGCAAGTAAGGTTCTTCTCGTTTGTCTGGTTTAATGACTGTTGTTTGCTGGACTCTTCATTACTTTTCTAATTCATGACTTTTTCTGGGCCTTACCTACTTGCATCACCTTTGAGCAGTTTATCTAAATGGAAAGTGCACATTCTCATAAGCATTCTCCATCCTAGCAGGTCCAAAGTCTTGCATGCTCTAGGCAACAAGATTGATCAGGTCTTTAGCTGTTATGATAAATTCAGACACATAGGAATTTAGAGCCATGGGAATCAGCCACAGAGAAACATCCTGGAATTCCAGCAGGTCTCACTTAGAAATAAGCCATGGTCTGGCTAATTTGCCCTCTCTGGGAAGGGGGATTTAGAACAAGAAGAAAGGAGTATAGAAAACTGCTTATGTCATTGTAAATAATGACAAAAATACCATCAGATAGATATAAGACAGAGATTTTACTCACTTAATCAAACATACAAGTTATTGTAAGAAACAATTTGATCACATGATCATCAGTAAATTTTAAAATTAGTTGATTCCATTTTATCCCTAACAAAACATGTTAGGATTTTCATTTATCCTCATCCTTGGCAAACCTTGAAAAAAATTAGAATACTGTCATTCTAGAGAATATGAAATGGTTAAAAAACAACGGTTCAATTAATTTACTTTTTCCTGATTCCCAATTATTATTTTAAAATTTAACAAAATCTATGTTTATTTGTGTTTCTTTATGAAGTTTTTATCTTTTCTTTTATTCCTAAAAAACAATTTTTTATTTACTTCGAGGTTTAAAATGATGTTTTGACAGTGTGCATTGCAACTTTTTAGAACAATATATTCTTTTTAGCTTTTCTAGTGGATATAAAGTAAAGCCAATATACATACAAATCTAATGTGCCTGTTTTTTAAAAAATATATGCTACTGAAGAGAAGTTGTCATTCATGATGTTATGGATGGACATATTCAAAATTTCTTTATTATTTTATGGTATGGCATCTTATCCCACCAAAATGGAGCATTCTGAACTGAGGTAGCATTTTAACTCATGTTTTCTACATATGCAGAATTATCTAATTGGACACAGGTATTTAATGATTTCTTTTCTCCCCTGTCTCTTTCTATGTTGACTCTGACGTATGTATTAACACCTGTGTTTCCAAACTCCCTATTCTGTCATATTAGCCATTTTTTAACCATCTACTAAGTCATGATAGCAAACAATATTTGGTAGCAGGGTTTACCCAGTATGATTTTTCTTTTTCCTTTATATTTCACCATTTCTGGGTAAATTTCTTTAGATATTTTTAAAACTAATCACACTCTCTAAGAATTCAATTGGAATTTTAATTATAACTACATTTGTATGTATCAGTCTAGAGAAAACTGATATTTTTATTATAAGTACATTAGCATTATGTATCAGTATGAAGAAAAATAATATTTTTATTAATGTATTTATTTATTCACTTTTCATCCAGATCACAGCCCCTTCCCTCCTCTCTTCTCATTCCCACCCTTACAGATCCCTTCTCCCATTATGCCTTCCCCTTGGGTACCACCTCACCCTGGGATTTTATTATTCTGTTCATCTACCTCTGATAATTTTCATTTTTAATGAAAAAATACATAATTAAATAGTTCACTATACTAAACATGTTCTCTGAAGGTAGTTAGAGGGAGTTTTAATGTATAATATGAATTCCTACTTATACCAATTTCCATCTGTTTAAAACTTTCTTTAAATTATTTACTTAAGTGTGTGAATGTGTGTGCGTATGATATCTGTATGCATGCATGTATGTATAGCACGTGTGTGTGTGTGTGTGTGTGTGTGTGCTTGTATTAGAGGCATGTGGATCACAAGGTACGTGGATTTGGATATCAGTTCAGTAAACTTGTGTGGCAAGCACTTTTCCCCTGAGCCCTCTTGGAAGCCCTCAAACTATTCTTAGCCAGAAATGTCACATTTTAAAATTCAGGATCTAATAATAAAAGACAGAAAAAAAGACAAATGTTTAATAAACATGGGCAAGCATTTAAATAAAATATCTGTAGGAATGAATGGAACATTCTAGAACATAGAAGTCCTCAACTTTACATTTCAAATTGATACAATGTTTCCTTTGACAGCATGATGCATATGACTGTCTAAAAGATAATTTTAAAATATTAAGCCATGTTTCTTTTCCTGACAAATTTATTGATATAATACAGTTTTCAAAAATAAGTGAAAACACTGCTGAGCATGCCTGAGCATCAATGCTGCAATGTTGATGATACCATCTCAGGGGCTGCCGCCAGCACTGTACATCACTTGGGAAACAGAACAACTGCATCTCATTTACAAATTGGAAGATGACCTCATATTTCTTGAAACTGTGCTTCAAATCAATCAGCAAATGAACAGTTCACTTGGGACAGTCAACAGCTCTACAACTATCTACTTTGGCAACGCCTTTCCCATATTCATGAGAAACACAAAGAAATCCCTAATTTGAAAATGACTTGGTACATTTTTATATTAGGTAAGAGGAAATGGAGATTCCTAATCTGGAATGGCATCTGTTTATTTAATATTCTACATGAACGAGAACTGTAGAAATACATCTGGAGCTTCTAGTGAATGGATGATATTTGCTCTACTCTGACTGAAGAAAAGCAGGAGTAAGACACAGTTCAGACTTGAAAAAGGAATTTGATTGCTCTACGATCTACTGGAAGCTGTGGGTTTGTTACCCTTCTAAAGGCCATGTGTACAGCTTACCGAGTAGGGAATACTAAATAAATTCTGCTCATTCTTCTGTGTTAGCACCCTTGCAGTTAAAACTATAACGTGACTGGTTTTAACCAGTGGGATGAGAGTATCACTTCAAGTTTGAAGTGATGATAATCCCATTAGTAATTCTAGTAACTTGTCTCTTTTGCTTTCCCAGCCACTAAGCACTCTCCACATTTCAATTGTTACTGATGCACAATGCTCCGGCCTCTGTCCTCCCAGGTACTAAATGGAGCAATGCAGACTAGAGTCTATGATAGCAGAGTACATAATCAGGCACTGAGATTTAGGAATGATCTGCCATAATAGCAAGTTCTACTTCTTTTTAGTTAACCTGTGGCAACCAAAGATCCAATATTATATTTTATCAAACATAAGGTCAACAATTTTATAATATTTGGAGTGGTGAAATTAAAATTTACCCTTATTTTGTGAGAAAGGTATACTTCTGAAGAAGTGGGAAAAGGTGAATTCTAATGCATATTTTTACCACTCAAGCCCATTATTTCAGCATTAACTACTACAATTTATAAAGTATTGACTCGTTGAAGCAAAAAGATGCAAATATAAAGGTTCATAAACAAGGCACAGCGAAGTTTTAAGTAACTATGATCATTTGTAGCAATGGGTGAAACTAGCAAGCAGATGCTGTCTATCTATGCTATTTTGGACTCTGCTTTGAAGGCCCCCATTCCTTTCCTGTGGTCTCCTCCCTAATGTCTCTGCTTGCAGCCTTCTCCCCATTCTTCCTCAATGCTATTCCTTTCAATGCATTTACCTCCAAAATTTATGTGCTGAACACTAATCACCACAGAATGGTACTAGTAACTGGAGCCTTTAAAGGTAATTATCCCAGGAAGGTCTAATCAAAGGGATTGGTATCCTTGTTAAAGAAGTTCAAGAGCTGTCTTATCCCTTTAACCATGTGAGGACACATTTAGAATGTGCCATCTATGACCTGGAGATCAGCTCAGTATTCACTGACCGTGTTAGAATTCCTCCATTTCCTGAGTGTCAAACAGGACACATTCTATAGTCTTTTGCTGTAGCAACCCTGACAGACTGACTCTTAGGCACTGTAGAAATCCATATCATAATATCAATAAAAGCAAAAGAAACAATAAATGCTTGTCAATGCATGCAAATACCCTCACATTAAAATCTTGGCCAAGGTAAAGGGAAACCCTGGATAAAGTAATGACACAAAAATAGAAATCAATATAATAGTGAAGACAAAAAATCCAGTTCATAATTCAAATGAGTGGATAATCATTAAGTATCAAGTATTAACTAAATAAAAACCAAAAACTACATAAAAAAATCCTACAAGGGCTAAAGAGATGGATCAGCAGTTATGAGCACTGGTTTCTCTGGTAGATGACTCAGGTTTGATTCTCAACACTCATATAGTGGCTCATGGACCTGGTCCAGAGGTCCAGCTCCCCATTCTGACTTCTATGGACACTAAGAATGTACATGGTGCACAGACATACATGTATGCAAACATTAATACTCATAAAAATTAAATAATTTTTAAAAATTGATTACAGAGGTTAGGGAGATGGCTCAGCCAATAAAGACTTGATATTCAATTACATGGACCTAAAGTCATGTCTAAGAATCAATGTAGAAATCTGGCTTTGGTGGCATGTGCCTTTAATCCTAACTCCGTGATACCTTCTGCTTGATAATCCTGCCAAACTAATAAGCTTTATGTCTAGTGAGAGACTCTGTTTCAAAAACTAAAGTGCAGAGCAGCAAAGGACCTAACAACAACCTCTGGTATGCATATACAAGTGCACACATGTTAGCATGCACACAATAATGTGCAGACATATGCACATACACAAATGGACATAGAGAATAAAACTTTTAATAGCGAACGCATCCATAATACATAGACACTAGATTTGCAGTAATAAGCAAGACTAATAACTTTCACTCTTCTTAAGAGGATAACAAGATTATAGGCACAAAAATGAAGAAAGGAAGGGATGTTAAACAATTTCTTTCACCTTCAACAAAGAGTATGTTTTCATATTAATAAGAGCACATCTTATCACTCTTGCATATTTCAGTGGCTCTTCATTGTAATAAAATAAATGTTGCATCCTAGTGTATAAATGAGTTCATGGTTAGAACAATACCCACTTGAATGTCTCTAAAAATGTAATTGTAAAATATTGATACCATTATTTCATTGTGCATTGTGCTTTATGAATATTCTATCTTGAAATAACAAGTCATGTTAGCCAATAACTTCATTGTTGCTATTCTGAAAATATTTCTTGACTTCCCTGTTCCCCTTGATGGGCATCACACACTTAGCTCCTGAAAATTGTTAAAATCTGAGATACTCTAGTTGGCCTGTGGGTCTGGGAATCATTCTGTCCACTGTCTTACTCATGGCTAGCCTTACAATTTCAGACATCACTTAAACTTTCCCCCTTCACCGGAGGAGCTCTGTCATGGTACTGTGATGATTTCTTTTATTGGAAGTTTGGATGTATAAAATCATTTCTTCATTTAATTAGGTTTTACATATTATATTTTTCATCTTGTCCAGCAGAGGAAGGGTTTCAGAAAAAGGAGTTGCTGTTTGAATTGTCAGATGCTGTGTTGAATGTGCTTCCAGCAAGCCTAGTGAGATAGAACCAATGAGTTCACAGATAAGTCACATGTTTCAATTCGTGTCGAAGTTGACAAAACATTTTTGAGAGGAATGAATGCCCCCTCTTCTCCACAGCACACACAAGCTTGTCACCTCAGTGTCTTGACTGTTTTGTGAAGGACTGGGCAAGAAATACTCAAAACGGGGTCACACAAGGGCATCAGGATTTTGGTCCTCCCTTAGGCAAAAGACCCATGGTGTCCTGGCTTTGCTCTGAGAGGTTTCACATCAACAATGCTGACAGATATTTCAATAGTTACTCCTTACAGTAAGATACATGAAAAACCACAGTAGAATTTATTACATAACTTAAAATGGAAAAAAGAACACTTTAATAAAAAGTATAGCAGTGTTTTTCATGTTTAGTTTTAATGATCACTTTATATACACTAAATAAGTCATTTTCCTAGATAAAATGAACACTTTCAAGTAAAGGCAAAGCTTACTTTAGAAAAATACAGATTTTTCAAAGGCATCAATTAGTAAAAACGTGGATTCTGAGGTGAGCATCAGATTCCAGCCCATGCTGGATTGGCTGTCCTATGTCTTCATTCTGAAGCAATGACTATGTTATCACTTCATATACAATTCTGAAGTTTGGAGTAGACTGTACATCAAAACATTCTTTTCTGTGATTTCAGATTACATTGTGAAGCCAGTGGAGCTGACTCTGGTGACTTTGCCTTGAGGGTGTACCGGTTGCCTGCCTTAGTTTCTAAGGAATATGAGAGAAAAGAAGAAATTACTCAACTTCTACAGGAATTTTGTGACCATAGAAATGTTTCAAATGGTCACAGTCTTCTAAAAGGTGAAGATATGAATGTAAAAAACAGAATTGCATAAAGATAGATATTTAGGGCAATCAGGTCAGAGTCAGTCTATAAGAAAATAATTTAATGTCAAAAGTATAGCGGTGTAATAGAAACACATTATGTAGTTTGGACACTTTTAAACACAGTTTAAAAACTAAAAATTGTTATTTTGTTTTTGTTCTATCATCTATTTTAGAACATCTTACTGGACTATCACCAAACTTTTCATCATACTGATCTTAGGAGACATAACATTAATATTTTACTATTTGACATTTGTTTAACTATTATAAATCACACTATTAATGCACACCAAAACATGTAACATAAGTAAGTTTAAAGAATTAAAATAGATGAAAATAAGTCACATGGCAAATTCTATCCATCAATTTATGAAGATATCTTAACAACTGTAATTAGACATGATATAATTGAGTTGCTGGTTACCACAATATTTATGTTTCTGGTGAATTTTATTCTCTAATAATTAAAAGAAAATGTTAGTATTTCTTTCTAAAAATTGAGAGGAAAAAAACAAGAAATATATACATATCACTCTATCTTTTTTAGTGAATGCTGTCTTAATATCAGTGTGAAAATTTTGCTTTGAGCACACTTTTCTTTAGTGTATATTAAAACATTGTAAGCAATGACCTGAAGAACTCTGTGTCTGTCTCACTGGTGATGACAAGTATGTTAATTGCTTGCAGATAACATCTGTTCTAGTGAAATCAAGATGCAGAGACTGGGCTGGATCTGTAGTGCAAGCTGCTTTCTAAAGCCCTGTCCAGGAGCCCTGCTGCATGCATTTCACAGACTCTCCAGGCAGCTGGAGAGCTTGTGTGTCTTTTTGAGAAACTTCCAGCAACTGAAATAAAATCCGCCAGGAATCCTGGGTCATTGAAATGTCTCCCTTTGAGGAGTGGACTTACCTTTGAAGCTACAAGATACCCACTGACCATGACGCCTGGGTATGCTCTGGCTAAAGCAAGTTCAGGGTGAGCTGCCAACCTCCTGCATGCAAGAATGAGCCACCAACTTCCTTCTCTGTTTATAGAACAGAGTGAAGGGCCTCTGTGTAGGGGAGAGCAAGAGCCTGGTCAATATAATGTCAGATAGAAAGGGCCCTTCTTCTCCTCAAGCCACATTTACAATTTTGCATGGTTGATGGATTGCTATTGCTTTCCAGATGTGCCTATGGATTTAGCTAACCATAGCATCATGATGCTCTGCTAGCAACCCTTTCCAGACTTATTTGCTTATTCATTAAACTATGGAATTATGAAAAATCTAATGTACTGTTTCTGGGAAAGCCAATTGTATTCTCAATTGGAACAGGGAGCACAGATTTCCAGGCCTCCCTGTGCTGTGCAGGAGATGCACTGACTTCAGCCCAATACTGTTTCTCTTCGGTATTTATAGACCAAGCTAACTATGTTGGCCAGAGCTCTGAGCATGGCAATCTCACTAGTTTTGCTGACAGGTTTTTGATGACAACATTTTATAAACTTATTTTTAAAAATATCTATGTGTGTTACAGGTTTGAAAATTGAAATAATTTAAGAAAAGCAGATTCTATAAGAACAGATACTAAAAATTGTTTTCATTATAGATGAAAAATTGATTTTAGCCAAAACATTTTGTTTCATGTTTCCACCATGGTTGTCACAATTTTAAACACAGTCTCTTGGTATATGAGTGATTGATGTAATAGTTTGGAATAAATCAGATCTTTGCATAATCAATGTTATCAATACTATTTTAGCAATCTCATGATAGAGAGTTGTGGAAACACTCCACTGTCATGCATTTTCTTTACGCTGTCCTGAACTCAGACAGTGGTTAGTAAAAGCAGCCATCATCTCTGAGTTAAGGGCCACTGAGGAAGATTTATCTGTGAAAGAATCAAGGGCAGAGGTTTTGAGAGGATGAGTTACTCCATGCTCTCATGACCAGGACACTTACTGGACAACAAATACAATCGGTCACCTGAGAAGTGCTCTGAATGGCTTTTGTCAGCATAGATGGACCAGAAGAAGTCAACATTGGTTGGCTCACTTAGATTTTCTACTTCCTAAACCTCTGGAAGAGGTTTAATGAGCAGTACTTACTTGAACATAGAATTTTAAAACATTTCAAAAGCATGATTCACAGATGCATCTGAGTATTTTTATAAAATAGAAAATATATGTAAGATTAATTATATACAAATGCCCATAGGTTTTACATTTTTGCTTCTTGTTAAACTGTTAATAATTTCTTATAAAAATTATACATTGTCTACTGTTATCTTTCAAAGAATGTATCTGTATTTTTATAGAGACTTCAGAAAGATGCAAATGTCAATAAGTCTTACATTTGGAAACAATGGATCAAGTAGATCAGTGTGTTGAGACCCCTTTGGGGATCAAACAACCTTTTCACAGGGGTCATGTATCAGATATCTTATATATCAGATATTCATATTATGCTTCATAACAGTAGCAAAATTACACTCATGAAATAGCAATGAAAATTGTTTTAAGGTTCTGGACCACTAAAACAGGAAGGACTAACTATCCGAAAGGTTCATAGCATTAGGAAGGTTGAGAACCATTGACTTAAATGTTGAAATAATTTGTGTGTGGAAAGGTAGAGACAGGGTCCCATGTAGTTTAGACTGTTCTCAAACTTACAATGTAGCCAAGAATAACCTAGAACTTGTGATGTCATAACCTACGAAACTAAAACACTAGTGTCAAAGACAGACACTAACTCAGAGTAGAGGGCTGGAAAACAATTGTCCAAGGAAATGGCCCCAAGACACAAGTTGGAGTAGCTATTCTAATATCGAATAAAATCAACTTTCAAACAAAAGTTATCAAAAAGGATAAGGAGGGACACTTCAACCTCATCAAACGAAAAATCTACCAAGAAGAACTCTCAATTCTGAACATCTATGCCCCGAATGTAAGAGCTCCCACATTCATAAAAGAAACTTTACTAAAGCTCAAGGCACACATTGCACTTCACACAATAATAGTGGGAGACTTCAACACCCCACTCTCATCAATGGACAGATCATGGAAAAACAAACTAAACAGAGACAGAGTGAAACTTACAGAAGTTATAGACCAAATGGATTTAACAAATATCTATAGAACATTTCATCCTAAAACAAAAGAATATACCTTCTTGTCAGCACCTCATTGTATGTTCTCCTAAATTGACCATATAATCGGTCACAAAACAGGCCTCAACAGATACCAGAAGATTGAAATAATCCCATGAATCCTATTAGATCACCACAGATTAAGAATGGACTCCAATAGCAACAAAAACAACCGAAAGCCCACATGCATATGGAAGCTGAACAATGCTCTACTCAATGATAACTTGGTCAAGGAAGAAATAAAAAAAGAAATTAAAGACTTTTTAGAATTTAATAAAAATGAAGGCACAACATATCCAAACTTATGGGACATAATGAAAGCAGTGCTAAGAGGGAAAAATCACAGCTCTGAGTTCCTCCAAAAAAGAAACTGGAGAGAGTATACACTAGCAGCTTGATAGCATACCTGAAAGCTCGAGAACAAAAAGAAGCAAATATACCCAAGAGGGGTAGAGAGCAGGAAATAATCAAACTCAGAGCTGAAATCAACCAAGTAGAAACAAAAAGAACTATGCAAAAAATCAACAAAACCAGGAGCTGGTTCTTTGAGAAAATCAACAAGATAGATAAATCCTTAGCCAGACTAACTAGTGGACACAGAGACAGCATCCAAATTAACAAAATCAGAAATGAAAAGGGAGGTATAAGAACAGAAACTGATGAAATTCAAAAAATCATCAGATCCTTCAACAAAAGCTTGTACTCAACAAACCTGGAAAATCCGGATGAAATGGACAATTTTCTAGACAGATACCAGATACAAAATTAAAATCAGGATCAGATAAACCATCTAAACAGTCCCATAACCCTTAAAGAAATAGAAGCAACCATTAAAAGTCTCCCAACCAAAAAAATCCCAGGACCAGATGGGTTTAGTACAGAATTCTATCAAACCTTCAAAGAAGATCTAATACCAATACTATTCAAAATATTCCACAAAATAGAAACAGAAGGAACACTACCCAATTGGTTCTATGAACCCACAGTTACAGTGATACCAAAACCAAAGACCCAACAAAGAAAGAGAACTTCAGACCAATCTGCCATATGATTTTGATGCAAAAATACTCAAAATTCTCGCAAACCGAATCTAAGAACACATCAAAATGATCATTCACTAAGATCAAGTAGGTTTCATCCCAGGGACACAGGGATGGTTCAATATATGGAAATCCAACAATGTAGTCCACTACATAAACAAACTCAAAGAAAAAACTCACATGATCATTTCATTAGATACTGAAAAACATCTTACAAAATTCAGCATCCCTTCATGGTAAGAGTCTTAGAAATATCAAGAATTCAAAGCCCATTCCTAAACATAGTAAAAGCAATAGGACAGCAAACAAGTAGCTAACATCAAACTAACTGGAGAGAAACTTGAAGTAATCACACTATAATCAGAGACTAGACAATGCTGCCCTCTCTCTCCCTATCTATATTCAATATAGTACTTGAAGTTCTAACTAGAGCATTTAGACAATAAAGGGAGGTCAAAGGGATACAAATTGGAAAGGAAGAAGTCAAAATATAAATATTTGCAGATGATAGTATAGGTAAATGACCCAAAAAAATTCCACCAGAGAACTCCTAGAGCTGATAAACAACTTCAGCAAAGTGGTTGGATACAAAATTAACTCAAACAAATCAGTAGCCCTCCTATACTCAAAGGATAAACAGGCTGAGAAAGAAATTAGATAAAATACACCCTTCACAATAGTCACAAACAATATAAGATATCTTGGTGTGACTCTAATCAAACAAGTGAACGATATGTATAACAATAACTTCAAGTCTCTGGGAAAAAAAAAATCAAAGAAAGTCTCAGAAGATGGAAAGATCTTCCATGCTTGTGGATTGGCAGAATTAATATAGTAAACATGGCCATTTTGCCAAAAGCAATCTACAGATTCAATGCAATCCCCATTAAAATTCCAACTAAATTCTGCATAGAGTTAGAAAGAGCAACTATCAAATTCATTTGGAATAACAAAAAACCCAAGATAGTGAAAACTATTCTCAAAAATAAAAGAAATTTTGGGGGAAACACCATCTCTGACCTCAAGCTGTACTACAGAGCAATAGTGATTAAAAACTGCATGGTATTGGTACAGTAATAGGCAGGTAGATCAATGGAATAGAATCGAAGACCAAGAAATAAACCCACACACCTATGGTCACTTGAACTTTGACCAAGGAGCTAAAACCATCAAGTGGAAAAAAAGACAGCATTTTCAACAAATGGTGCTGGCTCAACTGGTGGTCAACAAGTAGAAGAATGCAAATTGATCCATTCCTGTCCCCCTGTACAAAGCTCGAGTCCAAGTGGATCAAGGACCTCCACATAAAACCAGATACACTGAATCTAATTGAAGAGAAAGTGGGGAAAAACCTCAAACATATGGACACAGAGGAAAGTTTTCTGAAGAAAACATCAATGGCTTATGCTCTAAGTTCAAGAATCAACAAATGGGACCTTATAAAATTGAAAAGCTTCTGTAAGGCAAAGGACACTGTCAATAAGACAAAACGGCAATCAATAGATTGGAAAAAAATCTTTACCAATCTAACATCTGATAAAGGGCTAATATCCAATATCTACAAATAACTCAAGAAGTTACACTACAGAGAAGCAGATAACCCTATGAAAAAATGGAGAACAGAGCTAAACAGAGAATTCTCAACTGAGGAACCTCAAATGTCTGAGAAGTACCTAAATAAATGTTCAGCATCCTTAATACTCAGAGAAATGAAAATCAAAACAACCCTGACAACATTCCACCTCACACCAGTCAAAATGGCTAAGATCAAAAACTCAGGTGACATCAGATGCTGGCGAGAATGTGGAGAAAGAGGAATACTCCTCCATTGATGGTGGGATTGCAAAGTTGTACAACCACTCTGGAAATCAGTCTGGTAGTTCCTCAGAAAATTGGACATAGTATTACCTGAGGACCCAGCTGTACCACTCCTTCGCATATACCCAAAATATTCTCCAATGTATAACAAGGACACATGCTCCACTATGTTGATAGCAGCCATATTTATAATATCCAGAAGCTAGAAACAACCCAGATGTCCCTAAACAGAATAATGGGTATAGAAAATGTGATACATTTACACAATAAAATACTACTCAGCTATTAAAAACAATGACTTCATAAAATTCACAGGCAAATGGATGGAACTAGAAAATATCATCCTGAGTGAGGTAACTCAGTCACAAAAGAACACACACAGTATGTACTCACTGATAAGCGGATATTATTCCAAAGGTTCAGAATAGTCAAGATTCAATTCACAGACCATAGTATGCCCGAGAAGAAGGAAGATCAAAGTGTGGATGCTTCAGTGCTTCTTAGAAGAGGGAACAAAATACTCATAGGAAGAATTATGGAGACGAAGTGTAGAGCAGAGACTGAAGGAAAGGCCATCCAGAGACTGCCCTGCCTGGGGATCCATACAGTCACCAAATCCGGATGCTATTGTGGATGCCAGAAAGTGCTTGCTGATGGGAGCCTGATATGGCTGTCTCCTGAGAGGCTCTACCAAAGCCTGACAAATGCAGAGGTGGTTGCTTGCAGCGAACCATTGGACTTAGTGCAGAGTCCCTGGTGAAGGAGTTGGAGAAGGGACTGAAGGAGCTGAGGGCTTTTCTAGCCCCATGGAAGGAGCAACAGTGCCAACTGGCAAGATCTCCCTGAGCTCCTGTGCACTGAACCACTAATCAAAGAGTACACATGGAGGCACCCATGGCTCCTGCCCCATATGTAGCAGACAATGTCTTTGTTGGACATCAGTATGAGGAGAGGCCCTTGGGCCTGAGGGTGTTCGATGCCCCTGGAAGTGGATGGGTGGATGGGGGAGCACCCTCATAGAGGCAGGGGGAGGGAGGTGGGATAGGGAGTTTCTGAAGGAAAGATCAGGAAAGGAGAAAACATTTGAAATGTAAATAAAGAAAATATCCAATAAAAAAAAATCGTATATCCAAAACACAGCTTATTAGAACAACTGAAAGATGCGAAATAGTTGCTTTGTTTGTGGGTAAATTCACCTCTATTTTTCTTAATAGCACAATGAGTTGTAATTAATTGACAACTAGGGAAAAGTTTTTAAGAAAAAAAGAAACAAGAAAGAAAGAAAAGAAAAGCAGATATTGGTGGTATGTTTAATAACTGAACTGGTAAATAAATACAAAGATACATTAGTTTAACATTGTTATTATGTTATGTTTCAACTATACAATCTTGGCAATTCAAAAAATTCAATACATCCTATTGTTTAATAATTTTATATATGCATATAATGTGCTTTGGGCAAATATACTCTCTGTTCCAATTCTTCCTACAAGCTTCCCATTTCTTTTTCTTTCTGTTTCTTTCTTTAAACTTACTGAGTCCATTGAGTGCTGCCTGTATACAAACAGGTATAAGATCATCTACTAGAGTGTGGGTAACTCTCATATCTCCATGCCTGAGAAAACTGACTATCCTTGTCCATGTATCTGCCAATTACCAAAAGATCCTAATCTACAGATGGGACTTCATGAGTCTGTCTCCATCTATGATGGTATTCATTTTTTAGATATATTTTAATAGGAAAAAAGTCATGTTAGTGAAATAAAATCAGTTGCAGATACTTATCTCTAAAAACAAAAATCAATAACAAAACACCACCACCAAACAAAATCTAAGAAAAGCTAAGGATAGATCTTAGAAGGAGAATGCTCACCTAACATGCACAGAATCTTAGGCTATATAACTGCTAAAAAAAATAAAATCTTAATAAAAATGAATAAAAATCCAACCTAGGAGTTAAGGGATAATCTTCAGCTTCTTAAATTCAGCTGAATAATATTATAGAGAAAGTAAGAATGGGAAATTGAGTGGGTATGGGTTGATCAAAATACATGGCATGAAATTCTCAAAGAAATAATAAAATATTATTTAAAAAACAAGAGAACAAAATAATCTTATTACTTCTAAAATCAGTTATTACAGACGTTAACTGCCATTTTGAAAAAAATAAATTTACTGTTGAGGTTGGTAGAAATCAGGCATGAGTCATTTCTGCCAGAAGTAGTGCCAGTTTAGTCTCTATATTTCTGGAGGTGATTATGTTTCATCATCTATGTTATCCCTGTTGTAGGAGCCTTTATTGCCCCTTGGTGAGAGATATCCCTCCTGTAATTACTATGGGAGCAGCAAGTCACTTCCTAACACCAGGAAGACAAGAGAATATCTACTTCAGTGTTGATATGGGCTCTCTGAGGCAGCACAGACAATTTCTATCTGTTGAACGGTAGAGAGAGAGACAGAGGAGAGGAAAGGAAAGAAAAGAAAGAATGAGGAGAAAGACAGAAAGAAATCATGAAGAAAAGGAGGGAAAATAAAGTGAGTGAATATTGGTATCTGGCCACGTTGATCTAAAGAAACTCAGACATATGTCAAGAGATTAAAAGAGAAAAAGGAGAAGAGACATATACTCATGAAATCTGATAAGCTGAGACAAGAAAAAAATACTCTGCGTAACAGAAAAAATACATACAACTACATGCCTTCTTTCTCTCTCTCTAGAGAATCAGAGTAATACATAAAAAATAAAACTTAAAAGTAAACATAAAAATAAAAATGGCAAACCAATCAGAATTTAAGAGTGCAAAAGCACAGCACACAATTTCCAAGGTTTATCCATCCTCTTTGGCTCTTACAATCTTTCTACCTCATATCTCCCTGAGCAATGGAAAGAGGGGTTTGATGAAGATATTGTATGTAGGAGTGAATGTTCTGAAGTCTCTCACTCTCTACATTGCTCAGATATGAGTATATGTATTCATTCCCATCTGTAGCATGAACAGTGAGGCCACCTCTATGTAAACCCCAAGGACCCGGCAGTCACAAAAGCCTCTCCTGCAAGAGGACCTAATTGAGGACTGCCTGAGAGACCAAGGATTGCTGAGGTAGACAATGCTAGCCAATCAGGAACTGCTGTTCAGAAGAGATGCTTTCTTGGGACCAATGGGGCATGGGTGGAGGGTATTAAAGGAGCTCGCAGCACTGTTCAGATGAACTTGCTGCTGTGTTTATCACCTGCTCCCAGAGTCTGTGTCATTGACTCTGAGCCACCTTACCTCCAACCACCAAGGGCAGGTAGGGTCGGGCAGCAAGTAGTTCAGGGCACAGGCAACAGCCATCTACTGCAAAAGGAAGCTTAGCTCCTAATGACTGAGACAGACAGTGATTGATAGGTCTAGCAGAATATCATTAGGAGTCCTTTTATTACTATGTTCTTTTAACAGACTGATGAGTATTTGGTTTTCTTCTAGGCCCATGACCTATCTAGTTCCAGGTTCTTGGCCACCAGTACAGAGTCAATCTTTTGAAGTGAGCCTTAAATCTAATCAAATAGTGATTTGTTATTCACACACGTTTGTGCCACTATTATACCAGTGTATCATGTAGGCAGATTACCACTGTAGATCATAGTTTTTATAGCTAGATTAGCATTCAGTACAATGAACATTACTCAGTAAGCATGAAGGCTTGAGTTAGGCACAAGCTTAACCTCTCTTTGTTGTCTTCAGAAACAGGACATTGGCATCAGTTTATAGAGAGCAACCAATAACTTTGACAATAGACTGAGTCATTTGGGGGTTTTCATGAGGGCCCCTTTGGCCAAGAATTAATTAAATTGAACTGATTAACTGATTACCCATAATGGAACTTGTTCTGGGTGGTAGGAATAGTCTAGTTGGGTCATTGTTTCCCCTGCTTTTGGGTGACTCTGTTTAGATTTCTTTCACATACATTTATATTTTGAGAGGCTTCTATAGTAGTAAATTTGCAAATGATCCATTGAACTACTTTTAGTGCTAAATGTCTTCCCTGTACTTCCTCCTTTTCACATCTTCTTAGCATTTCATCCTCTACGTTCGGTCTGTCTCCTGTCTGCTCATACTGATATATTCTATTTCTCCTTCCTAGGAGATCCTACCCTCCCCATGGCCTTTATACCTAACCACTATGGTTATATAGATTATAGCATTCCTACGTAATTCTTAAAAGATTAGGGTTAGGATTAGGGTTATCAGGAGGCAGAGTCAGGCGGATTTCTGAGTTTAAGGCCAGCCTGGTCTACAGAGTGAGTTCCAGGACAGCCAGGGCTATACAGAGAAACTCTGTCTCTTAAAAAACAAAAACAAAACAAAACAAACAAACAAACAAACAAAAAGATAAGATCCATATATAAGACAATATGTACCACATTTGTCTTTTTTGAGTCTGGGTTATCTCATACAGGATGAGTTTTTCTGCCTCCAGGCAGATTTCATGATCACATTTTTAAGCAATTGAATATTCCACTGTAGAAACATGCCACATTTTCATTATCCATCCATCTGTTGATGGGATAGGTTGTTTCCAATGTCTGATTATTATGAATAGAACAGCAATAAACATTGGTGAGTAAATGTCTCTCTATTACAGTGTCACTCTTGGGCACACCAAAGATCTGTTGGGTGTGCCCCATGAGTACTGTAGTTGGATCTTGAACTAGATCTTTTCTGAGACTCATAAGGAACAATCACACTGATTTTCATAGGGGCTGTACAAATTTTAACTCCTACCAGCAATGGATGAAAAACAATGGATTGTTTCCCCATGTTTTCTCCATCATGAGCTTTCATTTGTTTATCTTGGCCATTCTGACAGGTGTAAGATGAAATGTCAAAGTAGGTTTGATTTACATTTCCCTAGTAATTAAGGACACTGGAAATTAAGTAATTAAGTAATTAAGAATATTGACAATTTTTTAATTTTTTTCTGTCATTTATGTTTTATCTTCTGAGAACTCTTTTTAATTGTGTTTTCTTGATGTTTAGGTTTTTTTAGGTCTTTATGCATTTTAGATATCAGCCCCTGTTGGATGTAAAGTTGGTAAAAATCTTTCTCCTGTTTATCCTGATGCTTTCTCTGAATGATGGTGTCATTTGCCACACAAAAGTTTCTCATTTTCATGAGATACCATTTATTAATTATTGGCCTTAGTATCTGTGCTATTAGTGTCCTATTCAGAAAGTCTTCTCCTGTGACATTGAGTTTCAGACTATCCCCCATTTTATCTTTGATCAGATTCAGTGTCTCTTATGTTGAAATATTTGATCCATTTAGAACTGAGTGTTGTGCATTGTGAGACGTATGGATCTGTCTGCATTCTTCTGTAGACTTTCAATTTGATCAACACTATATATAGAAAATAATGCCTCCCCCTTCAGTGTGTTCCAACTTCTCTGAAAATATTAGATGTCCATATGTGGGTAGACCTATGTCTGAGACTTCAGTTCTAATCTACTCAAAAATGTGTCTGTTTGCATGCTGATACTACGCTGTTTTTATTACTATAGCTCTATAGGTAGTCTATCTTGAAATCAAGGATGGCATTTTCTCCAGAATTATTATTATATTACTATTATTATTATTATTATTATTATTATTATTTCTCTCTCTCTCTCTCTCTGTGCGTGTGTGTGTGTGTATGTGTTTCCATATAAAGATGAAAATTGTTACATCAAATTCTGTGAGAAATTGTGTTAGAATTCATATGGGGGTTTGCATTGAATATGTAGACTGCTTTTGGAATGATGGCCATTTTCACTCTATTAATCCTACTGATATATAATCATGTGAGTTCTTTCCATCGTCTGTTATCTTCCTTTATTTATTTTCATGAATGTCTTAAAGTTTTTAATCATACAATCCTTTACTTGTTTAGTTAGATTACATCAAGATATTTTATATTATTTAAGACTATTGTGAAATGTGTTACTTCCCTGATTTCTCTTTTGGTCTGTTTATCATTTAGATAGCATGTTATTCAGAAAAGATACTAAGTATTGGAGATTACAGGTGGGTGGGAATTAAAACAGTACTAGTGATCATGTCAGGAATAAGCAGGGTTATCAAAATAAAAATAGTCTCACCTAATTCTAAGACCACATTCACCTAATTTGCTTAGTTTTTTTTTTTTTCTTTTTCTTCTAAAGATGCATTTCATTTTTAGTTGTATGTAGGTATGTCTTTAGAACAGGGTATGTGAACATTAATGCAGTGACTTTGTAGGTCAGAATAGGGCCTTGGATCTGCTGGATCAGAGCTACAAGAGGATGTATGCTGGAAACTAAACTTTGTGCTCTGAAAGAGGAGTCTGTGCTCTTAGCTAGTGTGCCTTTCTCCAACCTCTGCTTCTGTTTTGATGACACCAGTTTCCAGCGTTCTCATATACTCTTTTGTCAAAAACATGATTAATATCCCAGTTAAATGTCTAAAATAATCAAGCATTATTAGCTTTTACATCAAATTAATTCCATACACATGTATGTAAATATATTTCAGTATGTAAATTTGGGAATTTCAAAAAACTAAACATAAATTTTATTACATTTTGTTTTCTAATCTTATCTTTTATATTTTTTGATTGAGTAGCCAAGGAAAAATTAGCATGTATTCACTCATATTGCTCTAATCTCTAATCTCTTTTAAAGTATGATATATAATAAGAGGGAATAAAATCTTAAGGGTTACTAATTTTTCATTTCCATTTCTGCAATAAGTTTTATTGCCCTAAAAATACAAATAACTAAGATGAGTTTCAAATGAAACTTCCTTATCTCATAGGAATAGAAATTTGCTGTTTAAAGTGATTAATTGACTTTCCAAAAATTTACCATAAAAAATAATTCTCACTGTTTTCTGATAAATGGCCCTAAAGATAATAAAACCCAGGATAGTGTTTCAACAGCTCCACCATGGTTTGCTGTTGGTGTTGCTGAATTAACTTATGAATAAAGAGATGTGAATTCTATAAACCATCTTTTATCATGTTGGTTTTTTTTTTAATTAATTTGTTTTTGTTTTTGTTTTTTTGTTTTGTTTTGTTTTATGTTTGTTTGTTGGTTTGTTTGTTTTGAGACAGGGTTTCTCTGTATAGCCCTGGCTGTCCTGGAACTCACTCTGTAGACCAGGCTGGCCTTGAACTCAGAAATCCTCCTGTCTCTGCCTCCCAAGTGCTGAGATTAAAGGCATGAGACACCACTGCCTGGTGACATGTTGGGTTTTTAAAGACTGAAAAATTCATTTTAAATCCAGCTTTTATTTAACTGCTAATTAAAATAAAATGCTGATGGTTCTTTTGAGTAAAAAAGTCAAGAGAATTCATTCAGACAAGACAGCCTAGTGCTATCTAGTGCTAGAGAAATGGCTCAGGTGTTAAGAGGACAGACTGTTCTTGCAGGAAGCCCAAGCTTGCTGCCCAGTACTGAAGTTCTGCACTTCATACCCACCTATAACTCCACCTCCAGTGGATACAATGTCCTCTTTTGGATGCTAGGCATTTGAACTCACATGTGTTCACACCCACATACATCATTTAAAAAAGGAATAAATAAATAATTTTTAAAAAAAAGGATGTTTCATACATGTTGAATTTGCCAACAAAAATACTGAGAGAAACACCATGGCAGAGGGTCAAAACTTAAGCTGTAAGGCTCCCTCCTCATATAAAAAGAAAATAGCAATAGTGATCTGAAATAGTGCAAAGCAACTTGTTTGATGTTTGCATAGGATAGCTCTATAGCATATAATCATTATTGTATGTTTATATTATCAGAAAACAGAGTCATAGATGGTGAGTGAATTGCTAAGTTCTACTAATAGAACTAAGATTCAAAGAACTAAGATTCGAAGCCAGCCCTGTCCATTTTACCTTGGTTTAATACTCCTTTTCTTGTTAATCTTTCACTTGACATGTGGCTAGATTTAGAATCCACTCATCAATCTGGTCTATTTTCTTAGACATGTTTCCACAGGTCTATGCCCCCTTTTGAAATGTAGCATCTAGAAACTGTGAAAACAATCTGGTTGTGTTGTCAGCGCTAAATACAAAGTAGACCATTTAGAGGTCTAACAATTCACTGGCTATAATGAGAAATTGCTGTATCTTGGCTGAACTCAAACACTAGGAAGAGAGAGGGGAAAAATTAGAAAAAAAAAATCCTTTTAGTTGGGTCATTTTGCTTCTCACAGAAGGTTGTCCAAAATAACCACCACTTTTAAAGAATTCTGAAGATATAAATATGCTGGTTATTCTTCTAGAAGGCACCAATGTTGAACCTTGGAAGTCCATAAACAGTCACTGTGGAAGATTGTTTTTCTTGAATTCAGAAAAAAAGTTGTGTCCTACCAAAACAAGAAAAGAGTTGCTTCATGTATCCTACAATGTTAAGTATAATTATACTATTTAATCCTCCCAACAGACCTAAATAAAACAGTCTACTATACCCATCTTATAGTGATGAGGAAAGGCAGCATGAAAATCTGTTCATAAATTAACCTTCAGAGTAGAGCATGGTGAGTAACCAAAGCTCATAGAGTTAAGAATATTGGATTCCAACTGAAATATGAGTGACTAGCTGGAGGTCAGAATATTATTCTCTACCTTAGCTTGCTTCATGAATTGTGGCAGATAGTCTCCTAGAATGCCACTCTAATCAATTATTCTCTCCCTCTCTCTTAATGTTTCTTACTTTCTGTCATTCTTTCATTTTTTAGTATGGATTGAGGGTTAGTGATGTCCTGACCTGATAATGGCAAACTGAAGGAATGATACTTCAAATCAAGATAACAACAAATCGTGTCTTCATGGTGAAGTATTCCCCTTAAGTTATTTTACATATTGTGAGCCACGCTGGTTGCCATTTTGTGATCTGAGTGGGAAAAGTCAGCAAGGACTGCAAGTCAATCAATAGCCATGTGACTTCACTTGAAAGCAGGTTAAGCTTCAAGGGAGCCTGAAGCTGAATGTTGTCCTAGGTGGCACTTTGTCTCCTGAGACATAGATGTGGAGTAACAACTGATTTTTGACTTATTGGACCTATGAGATAATAAATGTTTGCTCTTTCAAGATATTAATTTTTAGGGTAATGTGTTGTGCAGCAGTCAGTAATTTATAAACACAATTGCATGAAATCTGTTAAAACAGTATATTTCACTTACTAGATTCAAAGAGTATTCTAAGCATTTTGCCCATTTTTGTGTACTCTTTAGTTACACTGACCACATTCTGAATGAAGTTGATGGATACTCTGTAACTGTAGGTTGTTTTGATTCCAAATTTGTCTTCTTCCTGACATGGTTAAAACAGATAAACTATGTTGTTGTTTTTATTTTGTTATTTTTTTCTTTTTTTGTTGTTTGTTTGCTTGTTTTGGTTTTTTTTTTCCTCACAGTGAGAGTTAATAAAATAGGTGTGTAGGAACAAAGACTAGTATTAGAACAGTGTTGGGAATTATCTGGTTTAGGAAAGTGGAACCCTTCATCAAAGTATAAAGAGACAATTACAGAAAGCCACAACTAGTCAAAATGCAGAGAACAAGCCCTGACTGATACATACAACACAACACTCTCACCCAACACTCACAGATGTTCAATGAAAAGGGATGTTGATCATAAAGGCTGGAGGACTAAGAAGCCAGCTATGAGGTCTTGATTTCAGCCATGGCAGGGGAACTACTACAGCTATGACGTATCCACAATGTTACTACCTAAACAAGACCTAAACAATTCCAACATCATTTTTCTCCTCCCCCCTACTCTCATCATGTCTTATAATTCCAACCTTAACATCCCAGTGTAGATGGGGGACATCTCTAGGGGATCCATTCCAATTTAAAGAGCTACAATTAACTGCTGAGAGAAGGAGAATTAATCTTCCTCAGGAGTGATCTAACTGATTGGTTATCTGGAGGAGAGGGGTGTGTGCAAGTCAACCTTGTGAAGGAAAAAATTGGTGGAGAGTGGGACACCACAGGTTACTGTGACTCCAAGAAAAGTTCTGATCTGCCCACATGGCATTAGATCTAACATGGCTCCCAGAACATCAGTAAGACAGCAAAAAGGAACCAAGGCTGCTTTCCTGGTCGTCACAAAAATCCTCACAGGTGATGATATTCCTCACTCCTGAATTACTTCATCAGGCAGAGCTTTTGTTGAAGCACCTGGGTCCTGTTTCCACAGTTATCCAATACTGAGTGGTCAACTCTAGAAATACATACATGCAGGCAAGACTGAACAGACTCAGCGTGTTGTATTTATATAATTGCCTCTTTTTTTAGTATGTATATTAACAACAGTGAAGAGGATGTGGTAAATCCAGAAGGCATGGGGGTGGTACGATGGACGAGAGGGAGGAAGAAGTGATGTAATTACAGTTAAATAAAAAAGTTTATACTGATAATAAGTATAGTTTATTTACAAATACATTTCCAGTACAACAAATGTGGTAGGCATGGATGAGTACTTACATATAACAGCATATTATTGGTAATTTAGTTGTGTTTAAGGATTTAAGGTTAGTAATATGAACCATAGTCCACGTGTTTACCATACCCCAAGGAAGCAACACTAAGACACTGACACCTCCTGACTGCTGAAAAGAATGTCTTTAGAAGCATTTATGTGCCCTCTATTCACCAAGGTTGAAGTTTCCTCCTCTCTCCATGTACAAATAATTCACCATGAATGAGATTACAATTACAATTAATGAGATTGGCCTCTCATTAATCTAGGGCTAGATCCTTCCCTTTCCAAGGCAGGTCCAGATGAAGAGACAGTCCATAATTCTAAGACATTTATTTTCATCATGTGGCGAGTGGCATGAATGGAATTGTACCCCCACCTCTCCCAGAAAGGCAGGGCAGATATAGTAACTGGGAAGGGGCGTGGCTAAACCTCTAGGTGTCTCATTAACATAGGGATGGCTTGGGGCCCTGTGGCCATGCCTCTACCAGAAGGGGTGTGGTATGTGACGGTGACTGGAGCCAAAAGCCTTCCAGGAGCCTTGGCATAACGTTTCTGGTCCCTTGTGGATTCTGTGGGGTCTCTCAGAGTTTTAAGCCTATGCTCAACCAGGTGCCAGACTGCCTACACAGTTTTTGTTGTTGTTGTTGTTGTTTCATATGTCCCATTCTTTGCCACAAATTGGTAGGACTAGTGTCCTCTGCCTGGCCAACAGGTTGTAGAGACTTGTTCTGATTAGCAATCGCAATGCAAGGAAGAGCTTTGCCACCTATATTTCTCCCTCTATTTTGAGTCCAGTTGTAACCAGGCAGAAATGTTCTAGCAATAGGATTCCATGTTTCTGATTTGGCAGTACCACAGAAATATAACATATATGCAAATTCAACAACACCTGTATCTCCAGAGATTCTCAACAATGTGATATTACCATATAAGTTCTGTCTCTTGCTTCTCACTTCTATATGTTGAGAAGCACTTGTAAGCTTGTTTCTAGAGACTTCAAAAATGGTGAATAAGTAGCCCAGGTTACTCATTACAGCATGGTCTGAATTAATTATTATTTCGTGTATTATCTGAAACAATTTCATTGTAATAAAAGTTTTAAGCATGATAGCCCAGGGAACATGTATAGTATGTGAAAAAAAACCTTAAACCATACAAATAATATATTTGAAAGTTTCTTTGAAGAAAAAGTTGAAAGTGAAGACTTTCATACACTTTAGCACTGAAAAAAAAAAAACAAAAAAACAAAAACAAAAAACTTTTCTCTTTTCCATGGTATTCAGCTTGGGAAAAGAAACATGATTTTCTAGGGAATTTATTTATTTATGGATCTTGAAACAGGCACAGTTTAGGACAGTATAAATACAGAAATAGCTAAATAATACCTTCACTCTAATTTCATTGGCAGTTTCTCTAAAATTTTTAGTATTCCTAGAAAAACCCTGTTATTTTTACCTATATCCATATCCAGAGATTGAATACATATATGAATATATATTCCATTATATATATGTATACACACAAATATATACATATGAATAGAATACACACACACACACACACACACACACACATATATATATATTATATATATATATAATCAATATTGCTAGTAAAGCTTGAAATTGTTGCCTGGAATGCTCTCTTGCTTTATTCTATATCTTTATTGTTTAAGACTTGGACCTGGTTTTGTTCTTTTGTTCCCTGCTTCTTTCACATATTTGCAGCTTACACAATGTCTGACTCCCGGGAGCTCATCCATCTGCCCTATGGTAGGCTGTGGCACTGTGATGGGACTACTGAGCAAGTCTCTGTGTCTCTTGGTGTTATTCATCGTAAAGTTTTGTGCCAGTTATGGTCTCCTAGGCCTTTTCAGTTTACATTCCTCATTCAAAGAGATGCCAAGAAAGCAGCAAGGAAGCTTTTATTAAGTTGGACAGGGAGATATTACAGAAATGAAGGTGCTGGATGGATGAGTATTTATCTTTACTGGGCCCCAGCAGCAAAGCCTGTTCAGAGCACCAGCAACTGCTTGGTTTGGTGTTCACACCATTTTCTGCTTCCTCAAGCATGCTTCAGTTTATGGACAACTAGAGAGAGGATTTTGAACATATTGTACATATTCAACCATTTCCAGCAATGTGTGACAAGAGACAAAGACTTGAATTTTTAGAATACAATCATGACACACTGTGCAAAGAAGAAAAGAACACAAATCCTTGCATGCTCAGTAAATCACAGAGCAGTTTTTTTTTAATATACTTGGGTCCTGTTCCTTACTATGAGTTGAGAACTTCCTGAAAACTTCTTTGCACAGCTTTAATAATGGAGATACAGACAGACCAGTCGCATTGATGTTTTGCAATTTAGGTGGGTTTATGAATTCTAAATGTTTCCTGAACTGTGTCAAATTAGGAAGTCAGAAGTCTCCTCTCACTGCTCCAATAAATTCCAGGTCACTAACACCATCAGTAACTTCACACTACTTAGTGTTGGAAACAAAGCCGTGTTTTTAGAAGCAATATGGCAAATGTGTGTGTGTGTGTGTGTGTGTGTGTGTGTGTGTTTAGTATTACTGTGAGGCCCAGATATGCTGAGGTCTATGAGTTTGCAAAACAAATGCTCTGTGGACATTAAGAATCTCCATATTGACAGATGTCCTCTATTTCAGTCCAGGCACATTCACTCTCTGGGAAGAAAAGGTTAAGTGGTCTGACAAGAAAATCTACAGATATAGGTAGGGTAGGGAGTTCTCTGTACTTTGTATTATTGTATATATCTTAGTCCTCCAGGAGGAAATTTTTGATTTATAGACATGCTTTGTCTGCTCATTGGGGTATATCTGCATTCCTTATGCTAGATTTCAATTCTTCAGTCAGATAATAAGAAAGACCTTGTACACTTTGGCATCAGGAAACTTGAAGGAACATTTCTTTCATTCATACTGGCATAAATTTTCATGATGAGATCCCTCTAGCATGGAAGTTATCATTTTTCTAGGGAGTTTATAAAATGGAAAGTTCATGCACAAGGTCTGAGTCTAAAATATTTGAGTTACTTTTAAAAAAACTAAACAGTGTGCTTGGATACATTTGTTCCTCATGAAATATGAATTACAGCTGAGGAAATGTATTGCTATCAGATTATAAATAAATGGATTGACAACAACAAAAATTTCTTCTGTGCTGTTCATTACTTGGGTATCTCAAAACTAATTTAGTTCAAGTGTCAATTAATTCCTTTGTTCAACAAAAATATGTTGAATTCCTCTTATGTTAAACTAAGCCAAACCAACCACCCCCCCCCAAAAATTGGATTTTCCTAGGAAAAGGCCATTTAAAGAATGTAACTATACAGTTTCATTTCACATGGGTTTAGAAGTCAGTCTATATATGCTTATTTGGAAAATATGGAAACTGGGTAAATACCTAATGAGAGGCCTACATTTCTATCAAAACTTCTAGTAGAAAATAAAAGACCATAGAAACCAATTTTCTACCTATTGATGATACAGGAACCATAATTTCATTACAATTATAGAATATGAGAATATGTAATTGGAATAAAATTTCTAGTTCAGGCTGATTCATTGTGCTCAGTGTCTGCATTGAAACATCTGTGGTTAATATCTACTCACACACAGATGTATTAGGACAAAGATCTAACGATGGAAGTATCAATACAAATTGGATACGTACAACTGGGAACATCAGAGAGCATGATATCAAAGAAGGAAATAATGTGGCACCAAGTTTTAAGTAGTTAAACATCTTCAGGATGTGAGATTCTGGAATTCAATTGCTTATCTCACTTCAAAATGCTCATGACAATGGACCACACTCAACCATACCTGAAAAAGCTGAAGTTCATCATTATGGAAATCAAGCCTTGTATCTGGGCTTGAGAGTTGTTGAACTCTGAGTTTAAGGGATATTTTGGTCAAGTAGCTAATAAATTTCAATTATGTTGAGAGCAGAGTAAGATTAATTGTGAGAAGATAACTGATACCTTTCTTCCTTTAAATGTTTTGTTTGTTTTCTTCAAAGTCTACTTCTGAGAGGCAGGCTGGAAAAGCAGCTTGTGGCACATGGGAAGTTTGAATGTGAAATGGTATTTCAGCCCATGAGTTCAAAGAAGATGAAGAGTGATAGGAAAAATTTCATAAGTTCTGAGTTCTCCAGGTCTGCCAGCCAGTGCTCAGATTGCTTGTTCCATGTGTAACAGATTTAGGAAAAGCATCCCAATTTCAGGTGAGAGTCAGAGGTGAGAAACAGAGGTGGCATCATACTTCAGAAGATTCTATAACAGAAGGATAGGGCTTATAAGATAGCTCTTGCCTCCAAGCCTGGTATCCGCCAAGCTTGGCAACCGAATTCAACTCCTAAAAGCAACATGGTAGAAGAAAAAAAAAAATGACTTGGAAATTGTCTTCTGACTTCCACAAATGCATCATGGCACACAAACACACACCCTATAACACAAAGACATAAATGCATTTAATAAAACCTTTAGAGGAAAAGATGACAGGCAATTCTCCTGTCATAAGTCCACACCAGACCCAGGATCAGCAACAGGGAAGATCCCTTGAAGAAATTTCCACCCCCACCATTCAGAATTCCTTTTACTTTTCTGTGAAAATATTTCCCATGTACATTCCAGAATGTAAAATTGTAGATATTCATCAGTATTTCCTCTTGCTTTATGCCCTAAGATAGATGATGGGAAACTGAGCACAGAAAATGCTTCTGAAATTCCTTGGCATGCAGCTGAATGTAAGAAAACACCAATTACACTGTCCCATGTAAGTAGTAATTAACTGTAAAAACTGTGTCTGAAGCCATTGAGTGCTGGGTCACTCTTCCAGTTTTGGCAGCAGGAGTATGCAACCCAGGTCCTGCCTTTGTTTTGTAGGGACTTCATTGCTGTTGGGAGGTTAAAAGACATAAGTTCCTAGGAAATATATTTTCAAATTTAATCCATTAAACTTAATGTAGTGCTTGAACACATCATTTTCCAAACTTTGAACTACTGTCAATTAACCAGGAAGGTTGTATGTCTATATAACCTATAACATTAGAATTGCTCAGGGAATGCCCTTGAAAAATACAAGTCAACTACAAGAATTTTTCTCTTCTCTTTCTTTTCTATCATCCAGTGTGATAGTAAAATAGCATTATTTGCATCTGTATAACAACAAAACAAAAATATACATCTTTCATTTAGATCAAAGTCTGTCTTCACATTGAGGATTATTTATATTTTATATACAGTAAATCTACACATTTTCTTTCTTCAGAGACAGATTATTTGCAAAGTAGGCACTAAATAAATCCTATTAGATAAAATATAATCTTGTACCATACACTGTCCATATAATTAAATTTGATGGTTATTAGCTATGCAGTATATGGTAGATCCAGAAAGAAAAACATCCATTTTGAAATCAGAAACACGGAGATAGAGGTAACAGGGATACTGCAGATGGTGTTTGCAGAAGAAAAGAGAGGAAATGCAGAAGAAGACCTATGTCAGGCCACAGTGAATTTTAAAAAAAGTCTGTAATCTCTCAATGAAAGATGGGTAAAGTCAAGTCCATGGGTAAGGACAAATAGTAGTGGGGAATATTATTGACAGTAAGGGAACAGATAATTCCTATGACGTTAGCGTTCAGATTTCTATGAAAGAGGAATTAGAAGCTCCAACTCCACAGCAGATAGAATAAAGATCCAGAGATAGAAATGGACAGATGATTAGAAAAAGGGCTTCATACTAAAGAACAATGGGCTTACCTGCAAGACTTCAGGTCACTAAGAGAGGAGAGTCTGAACAGATTTAGTGTCATACAAGAATAAGAAACCATTGATACAATATACGTGACTTAAAAAATACAGACTGTGTGTTCACACACCTACTCAGGTCCCCACTCCAACATCTTGACACTGATTTTGAACAAGGCTTCCTCTTTGGATGTTGAGTTTCTCTCCTTTGACTAGCATAATATCTACAGTGTAAGGTCAGAATGGGTAAACACCTGATGAGAATAAGCAGGTTTGTGCTGATTATTATCTTTCCATCTGTTATGAGAATTGTTTGGAAAATGGACTGTTAGTCATATGACTGAGGGAGAAGTATTTGAGATTAAATTTATCAGAAATCTCCATCGATAAACACATAGGAAAGTTAAGTATTTTAAAATTCTCCAGAGTTAAAAGACATCATTAACAATTTATCATTGTTCCCTAGTTTTCTAGTAACAACACAACTCTGGCTCATTTCCATCTTAAAAGTTAATTTATATCTATGTGAGCAATGCTATCCTGTCAGTATATTCTCACCTTAAAAAACACAATAGCAATATCTGGAGCTTTTGGTTGGTTTTGTTTTTTGTTTCGTTTTGTTTTTCTATTATTTTACAATATCGGTTTTTCCAAAATTTAAAGTGCTGTATATATTTTTCAGAAATTATTCATGATGTCTTCTGAGATTTAATAAACCCAGTAAATACGACCATTCCTACTTTTATCAAAAACATTTCATAAACCTCAGTTGTTGGCTCTAAATTTTCTCTGTGGTATTAAATATCTCTGTGTATGTAAGTTCTGAAATCTATCAAGATTTCAAAATAGCAGATGTGTTAGAAACTTTTTTTACACATACATGTGGTGTCAAAATATATTTAAAAATTCTGAATTGCCTCTCTCATAGTATAGCTCTCTGTTACGATTTCATTTAGGTAGAAATATAAACCAGTAGCAGAATTTAAGCAACATTGGATAAGCATCTATATCACAGGTATGAAAACCATTCTCAACAGCTTCTATGTTTTAGAAGTGTCAGTGATTCATGGAAAAGAAAATAAACTGGCAAGTTATTTCCAATAAATTAGAGGACTTTCTGGTAACTACTTAACTATATTTCATATTGAGAATTATTTTCTAAATTTTGATTTTTCAATTATCATTTTCAGTCCAGAACCAGACAATTTTGTCTTTTGATTCCAAGGAAACAGTCACACATTGAATAGGAATATTAAACTCACTTTCATTGACCCTTTATCACCCTTGGCTGGAGAATACACATTGTTTTGAGTGAATGTTAACACATTCTTACTGCTCCATTTACTGACTCACCCTGTGGCTGCACTTGACATGGGTCAGACACTTTTTGTTTTTCCTAAAAATAGAGAATTGGTAGCTTCAAACCACTTTAAGTTATTTTTGGTACAAGGAATGATATCATATGGTTCTAATCCCATTAAATGGGTGTATGGGACCTGTAGGAGTGAATCACAGTGATAAAGTCCAGCCTGTGCTAAATACTGAAATTCTGTCTCAAAACAAGGAAGCAAGCAAGCAAACAAATTATCATCATCATCATCATCATCAACAACAATAACAATAACAAAACCAATAACAACAACAAAACTTATTATTGCTGGTGTTAGGCATAGAGCTTTACTAAGGCTTGGAACAGATTTTAAGGCAATATAATGAACTGTGTAGATGCATTGAAATAAGTTCTGTTGGTGCAGAGATATGAAAGAGTTGCCTACATATTGGATCCAATAAGAAGAGATATGGAGTGTTTGCTTCCTTGGTTACTGAACAGCACAACAGTTCCTTAATTACAGAACCAACTTAGATCTGAATCAGTTTTCATCCACTTGGATTCCTTGATGTTCTATTTTTTCTGTGATGAATACCAGTTAATAATCAGCTTGAGTGTCTTCTTTTTAAACAATATCTGATAAACATAGACAATAATTGATGTAGGTCTTCCATTTTTACCATGCTATGAATATTGCTGAAGAAAAATATTACAGAAGACAAATATCAAGCCATGTTTTTATATAAAGCTCTAAACATTGCTTTTACCTGCCTCCCTTTCTCTCCTCATCTCTAGTCCCTTCCTCCTTACACCCAAAAATTTATACATAAGGACATTCACACTGATTCTTGGAAATTCCATGAATTTAAAACTATGGGGTTCTCTTAAAGGGATCTAAAAATGTTAGCATATAAAAAAGACACTTTAGTTTCAATAGAATCATGAGATATTGAGCAAGTAGGGGGCTTACATCTTTTTTTTTTCCATTGTGAATAATTCATGAAAGTCTAACATGCAACTAAATTTGAGCCACAACCTGAAACATCTCTAACCCATACTGTCTTGTTCCTTGTGAGAGAAGGAAAGAACAGAGCTAAAATCTATTGAGAACCAGGCCATTGTGCTACCTGCTCTGTATATGATGCTAGGGGGAGACTATTCTTTCTAGGTGTTATTTGAATAAAACTTAATGAATTATGTTAATTAGGAAAACTGAATGTCAGACTTTTCAGATTTTCCCCTAACAATACTGTATTAGATTAAAATAGATTAGGAGAGATCCAACTGCAGTCAACAGGTATCAAGTCTCCAACCCTTCACTTCACTCTTAGTCAAGCTTACTGCTGATTTATTGGTATTCTACACTCTTAACTAATAATGGCTGCAAAAATCTCCCAAACATGAGTCCACATTTTTATCTGTAAATATCATTTAATCTGTTGGGGAAATGCACACCTTCAACCAATCTGAGAAGACAGAGTTTTTTATACTAAAATCAAGAGTCACAGGAAGTACAGTGATTCCTGCAAATCATTGAGATCACCTTCATATATAATCCCAATTTCCAAACACCTCCCTCACTGGGGTTGTGAGTTTGAATACCATGTGTGAGGAAATCAGCCTGATAAAGATATGAAATATTTAAAAGTCTACACCAGAATTGAGACCTGGAGGAAGGTTTTGAGATGTGCAAGCAATTCATCATATATTTAACTAGTTCTTAGGGTATGTCTACAAATGCAGAAATACCAAGACAAGAATTTTTTGCCTGTCTCTTTTGATTGTAAAATATCAAAAAGGAAATTGGTTGAACTGTCTCCTCAAGGAGCAAATACCACTTGTGTTCAAATACCAGTCCATAAAAGGGAGCTAAATGCACATGTAGATCAAGAGAGATGACAAAGATGATGACATTTGGTCAAGCTTTTATGTTATTGCTTAAATGGATTAGTAGTCACTAAGAAGGCAAACAGAGGGGACAGAAATTTCACTTGGATTCCTGCTGTGTCTTCCTTCAGTATCCTATTCCACTCCATGTACTCCCATTCTTCTCCATCTCCTACTTTTTCCATTCTACCCCCCCAACCCCCTGGTTCTCTCTCTCTCTCTCTCTCTCTCTCTTTCTCTCTCTCTCTCTCTCTCTCTCTCACCTTTTCTGTCTTTTTGACTCTGTCTTTCTTCATTCCTTCAACCACCCCTTCATATTCTCATGTGTTAAATCTCACAAACATATCCATGGCTGTAATTTATTGCTATTTTTAAGAATCAGCTCTCTGTGCCTACCAACTATTTTGTATTGTTTTGATTCCTTTCTGTTTGGTTGGCTTTTTATTTTGTTTCTGTTGTGTGATTTTGTTTGTTTGTTTGTTATTGTTGTTCCTAGATTTAATTCTATGTGACAGACTCCCCGAATAAAGTCATAGTGATGAGAACAGTACACTGAAGTCATTGACAATGCTGGGTTTCACGTCAAAGAACAATTTGTAAAATCAAGGCATGGACTCAGCAATACTCTTCCTCCAGAAAGATTCCAAGCCCTAAGGTTTCACTTTCTCAAATAGTACCCCAGTTGGAGTCTAAGTATTCAGATGCATGAGACTAAGAGGGGACGTTTCACATTCAAACCATGCCAGTATCCAATTGTGAATCTAGTGGTGCTTGAAATCTAAGGATGGGGTGATACTTTTTCACAGAATTATTTTTTCCACAAAGACGTTGAAGGCAGAAATGCAATGAATAAAATACGTGGTGCACAGGATAGATTGGCCTGCAATAGTCCCATGATGCTTATGAATGAGCCTTAGATTTCAGAGACATCTACTGAATTGTTTCTTCTGCCTTTGACTTTTGTGAAGGATCACTGACCTTTCCTGTATTTGTCTGAAGGAAGCTCCTTGCTGTTCCACTTACAAAGGAGTTTTGAAGACCCAGACTCTCCACTGGTCTGTATTATGCTAATAAAAAGTAAGCAAATTAAATCACAAACTACATTGTATGGGAAAGAAAAACCAGAAGCCTTGAGATGACACTGCAAGGGTGATTAGGAACTTTGGGAAATGGTGAAACATGAAAATGGAGTATTTGTTGCTTGAAACAGGTAAGTTATCAGCACTTCTGTATAGTTCAAACCAAGAGATCTCGTTTTTTCCTCATTGTAATGTCTGAAGTTTAACAGAAATTATAATAAAAGAAAACCAGTTTTATCAAGTTATTAATTCCATGAACACTCACTTTGCCTCTTTCTCTTGCTCACATCCACATCTCCTAGTCCACAGCTTTATTTCAACATTTTGAATTTTCCAGTCTCATCAATCAACCATGAGACTAACATTAATTGTGGGGTTTCGTTTCCCTCTCTACTACACTAATGTGCTGTCTCTGATGGTGGAACTCAAACCTCTGACATCTGCTGGCTCAACGCTTTGGCTCAGACTTAGCTTAGTTTCAATGGCACCACAGTTGTTTTCTGAACAAGTAAAATTTTGATATCCAGTTCTCTAGGATAACATTCTGAAATTTTTCATTTTTTGTATAATTAATGCTGAAATATCATCCACTAATATGATTCACACACTGAAGGCAGTTAAGGAATCTTGATACCATTTACCAGGAAGACTTTTGCTGTAAATTACCAGACTGTTTATCTACTAACTCAATGCTAGAATAATGTCCTTTCTGTTCAATTCATCATTCATGAAAGAAATATATTTGCTGACAGGCATTTTTGCAAGGCACTTATTATTTTTAAGTCCAAGTAAAATATTTTATAGGTCTTTTCCTGCAACCATTTACAGCATATTTGAGAGTCCTTCTTGGATAGAGTCTTTCTTTTATACAATCGTTATAAATATTCAAATTAAATAACATGCCAAATCAATATAATGACATTATGGTTTCAAGGCTCTTTTAAGGTAATAGGTTTGTTTAAAAATTGCCACAGATGGATGAGCCATGGTGTCATCAGCCTGTAATCCTAGACCATGGACAGTCAAGTCAGGAGGTTCAGAAGTTCAAAGTCATTGCCAGGCATATAGGGAGGTTGAGGCCAGCTGGGCTAAGTGAAACACTACTTCAATTTCCCTTTCCCAGCAATTACTATAGAAAAATGTCTACTTATAAAATCTTGGGTTTTGTTTGTTTGTTTTTGAAATATTTTATATATATATAGATAGATAGATAGATAAAGATATATATATATAGAGAGAGAGAGAGAGAGAGTCTGTGTATGTGAGCACACACATACACACACACACACACACACACACACACACACACGATTCACACATGGAAATCAGGGAGAACAACTCACAGGAGTTGCTTGCTCCTTCCCCCAGTGCTCACGGCAATCAAGTTCAATTCCTTCTGTTGGGCAGCTAGCATCATTACCAGTGAGCCATCTGGAAACTCTGCTACATAGGCTTTATTGATGCATTTAATTCAAAGACTTAGCAAAATACAGTACCAGCTTGCAAACATCTTTAAAAGTACAGGAGACAATTTCAAGATATGTGAATTTATGTCAGAATCTTAGAAATTGTCCCAAATCCTATCATCTGTTCATCATAGAGTATATAAGTATATTTATATTTAAAAGAAGTTAGATTATTTTTATATCTTATACGATGCAAACATAAACTATCAGTTCTTTTAAATTATAACTACATATGTGTAATGACATAACTAATCCACATAGTATGTAATAGAAGGATATATAAACAAAACAGAAAGCTGGCTTTGGTTTACTTTCTAAAAGTCACTATGATTCTCCAGTGTTCCTCTGTGACTCCCAAACCCAAGAAAATCTATTACATGGGGAAAAGTCATATGTACACAGTTTGGCATTAACAGAGGGAGACAGATACTAATGTCTGACCATGGCTAAATTCAGGAAAACACAGCAGATAGATGGCATTGAGAAAGATGCCACATGTGATACAGATTGAGGTACCATATTTCCAAGGCAGCTTCATCAAATGATTAAATTGACTATTAACTCTGAGCATAAAAGAAATGGTCATATAACTTAATGATAAACAATTATAAAAAAGACGTTTGAGAGAATCTTATCGAAGGAATCACAAAATCTTCAGAATAAATTTAGAGTAGTCAGCTGTCCATATGAAAGGATAAAACAAAGGAGGCTTAATGAATAACACACATGCCTTAACAAGTCTCACATAATGGAATCTATTATATACATACGTACATACTATTATATACAAATAAGCCAATTCATAAAGAAGCTGTGTTATGAAGTAGTGCACAGTCTCCCACTACTTGCAAGCCTTCATCTCCCAGGCATCATTTAGTTTTAATTGGTTACAGTGGTGGCTGTTGGTAGAGGTTCTGCAGAATGGTGTTTACTGCGTTTGCATTTCATGTACTATTGCTTTCTACTTACATACCAGAGCCACTTACTAAAGACAGTACCTGTATTTTCATTTGGCTTTAAAATTCATCTCAAACTTAATCCATATGTGAAATTAAACAGTCATCTACAAAAAGGTTAAATTCAAGAACAAAAGACAGGAGAATGGACAATTTTCATTACTAGAAAAACACTTGATAAAAGATGGTTCTCTCTCTCTCTCTCTCTCTCTCTCTCTCTCTCTCTCTGTCACACACACACACACACACACACACACACACACACTTTCTTTTCCTTTTCCTTTAGGATAATATTAATTAGGTAACTGAACAATTTTCCAATTTTTTTCTTATTTTTAACTTCATCTTTTCTCTCACTGTCTTTATGCATTAGCTGTGTTTCTGAGCAACAGGACATTGCTGTACAATAATTTTCGAGTTTGCTACAAACTCGGCTCCAATTTCCTAGTAATTTGAGTAGGCAACCACAGCTGCAATTTTGAGACAGCCAGTGACTCCTGATATTGGCCATTTTCCTGAAAAATAAAAAGAAATGGAATTACGCCCTCAGTTTTTACCACAAATAGCAAGCCTGTGGCAGATTCCAAAATTTGCATACAATTACCATTAAGTAGAACAAAAGCATCATAATTTCTAACAATAACTTCTTTAAACTGCAACAGGAATAAAATCAGGCCAAGTGCAGCTGTGCAACATTTCATAAAGTATTATAACAGGATGCTTTTCATAGGAATCGACACTTAAGATCCTGTTTCTCACACATGGAGCTATGGGTTACTCAGAGAAATGCCTATTTAATTTAGGGCCCGTAAGTTGTCAACTTTGACTTAAATCAATTACAGGACACTCTGATATTCATAAGGTTGTTTAAAATTACATTGTTTTAAAGATGATTCATATCTATTCCTCTACAAGAACATCTTATTTAACCTTGTAAAATAATATTAATACATGAGTTGCCACAATAAATTAAGTTTTGGAGGGAAAGAATGACCAAAAAAATGTATTTTTAGTTTGACCATAATTTCTATAAATGAAGGAAGTATGTGAACAAGCATATCTTTGTTTTAAAAAATTTTGATTTCAAGTCCAAACTGCTTGAATAAAGCAGTGATGAATCACTACAATAATGAAGAATCTTGCACTAAGAATGTAAGAAGTAATGTCAGAAAATTGATGGAATAGGAATCCAGACTTTTTCCCTACAAGAAGAACACTGATATAATAGTAATAGATAAAACAGAAAACCTGTATGGGAGGTCCAGAATCAGGACAAAACCATAGCCATAACCAAAACAAACACAAAACTTAGAGTATAAGGGGGAAAGGCAAATGGGCAAGAATACAAGCTGCCCAGGCACAAGAACCTGAGCTCACATCTCTAACTTCCTTTTAAAAAGCTAGAGGATGACCTCACTTCAGTAAGAGGCTCTACCTTATGGGATAAAAAAAGAGTAAAAGACCAGAATTTTCTCTACCCTGGTACGTACATACATGTGTGCATGCAATGTCTTTTTACATGCTCATATATTTCACAATAGTCACATAAAGACACACACACACATACAATTGAGAGCAACTTCACTGAAACAGATAAAATGAGCAATTTATTTTTACCTATCAAGTTTCCTCTTGATAACAGACAACAACATGAGATAACAACAATGAGAACGATTGCCTCAGTCTAAGATTTTTATTCAGGTAAGAGACAGATCCCAGGTTTTTATTGCACTAACATAGAGATTGTTTGCCTTTTGGATAACAAGGAAAAACTGATGGCTGGCTCACCCATGCCTTTGTCATCAGGGCCAGCTCTACTCCTCTGCCTAGGTGAGGTGTGGGTCTTCCACTCCAGTGCTGCAGCTGGTAATGGGCAGGGACAGCTCTCCGGCTCTCATGACTCCAGAGCCAGCTATCTCCCCTGTGTCCAAGACATGGATTTTTTGTTATTCAATAAATTCTAATTCTGTAGAAATAAACTTATTCATCTGTTTCTGAGTTAAGAATTCTCTGAAAAATATAATTCAATAGAATTTTCTCATGAACTAAAAAGATTAAAAAACCATAATGGAATAAAGTAGGTCGTATATAAAAGAATATCAATAGAGACAAACGAATCTAAAGAAAAGAAAATTTGAAGAACATGAACAATACAATTATTGACCTGATTATAAATAATAATAATAATAATAATAATAATAGTAGTAGTAGTAGTAGTAGTAGTAGTAGTAGTAATTAATAATAATAATAAACAAAAATACAATTTTGACAACAGTCTTGATCAGGGAGAGGATTAAGTAAACCCAAAAACAAAGACAAAAAAAAAAGGAAAAATGCTGAGGAAACTTAGAAGGACTTATGAAATTCTACCAACGGAACCATTTGTTCAGGTACACACTCCAGAGAAGAGAAATATAAAGTTGGAGAGATCTCAAAAGATCATGTAAAAAAGTGTATGGCATTTCCTGACCATGTACATGACAACAATTATTGAGAATCATATAGACAAAAGAATCCTTAAATAATGAGGCAAAATGTTGAGGGACTCATTATAGTCCTGTGGTTAAGCCAGTAGCAAGGATAGTTTAAATGCAGCAAAGGCAAATCAAATTATTGCATAAAAAGGACTACAAATGAGTGTTATAGGTGTTTCAAGACTTTCAAAATATGATTTATTTAAGAGCTGATAAAAGAAATATATTAGCCAGAAATATTATACTCAACAAAACTATATTCAAAAAATGAAGAAGCATTAAGAAAAAAAAAAACCAACTGAGGCTCTTTCCTCTCTGATGACTCGAGGTTGTGTCTGGATGACACATAAAAGCAGCCAATACTGTTGACTCCTTGTCTCCACTTACGTAGCCACTCATGGTCCCACCAGATTCAAATGATTAGTTGCAAAGGAAGGTTCACCTGAGTGCATCACTAAACAAAATAAAATGTTACAAATATGGGAAAGATTTTTATTGAGAAGAAATGAGACTGTCCTGGAACTCACTCTGTAGACCAGGCTGGCCTTGAACTCAGAAATCCACCTGTCTCTGCCTCCCAAGTGCTGGGATTAAAGGCATGCACCACCACTGCCTGGCGAGCTTGTCCATAGTTATATGTGAATCCTCAGACCGAATTAACTGACCCTTATGATCACACAAACTGTGACACAAGGAATAATGAGCTAGAAACCACATTTTATACACAAAACGAGATTTGAACCTGCGGACTGAGATACTCATTTGCAAAAAGCTTGAATGGTAAGATGCCAGTTGACTCCAAAGACTCTGTGGGTAATAACAGACTATATTTAGCTTTTAATATTTGTCAAAGGTAGACAAAATTTTTAATAGATAGGCAATGGTTGTTCAAATTTCATAGAACACGTAATGGTAAGGGTTGGGTTGATATATCTATGGAAGGGCATTGGGAAAGATATTATTTCAGCAAAATAAAAGCCTGAAAAACATCTTTGTATATAAAATTTTGTCCAGTATAATTCTTGTGTCTATTTGTTAATCTAGGTGAAGAAAATTTTCTGCGAAGAAAAATCAAAGACTCATTATTTATGGGAATCTAAATTTTATAACATAGTGTGTTTTTCCTCAGCTAAAATGTATTCATGGAGAAATTAATACTAGATTCATGAATGTCTCGAGCACCTGGAAATGCAAATATGGAAATATTATCAAATAACATTATCGTAACTTAGTGTGCAGAATTTTCCTAAAGGGGAGAATTCCATTGAAGATTTGTAATCCTTAAAACTGCTTCTATATGGCAAAATAATAATCTTTGAAAGAGGATAAGTGAAATTAAAATAACAGAGGGATTTTAATATCACATTAATGGAAATAAATTATGAAGATTACCTAGCAAGTGTATTGCCAGTGAGTTGAGATTCAGGAATGCAAGTGAAAGAGGAAGTTAAGATAGTATATCAAAACATTAAGTGTTTGTTTTGTTCTTAAAGCAAGTAGAAAGCACATAGGGGAAAATAGTCATGAAATAACGGGACAGTTAGTGGGAATAACAGACAAGGATGAACTAGCAGACAGATGGAGGGAATTAGTCAGAATGTTAACACACAGAGTCACCCATATGGAAGAGATGAAAGAGGCTAAAAGATGAAGAGAATATAATAAGCAAGTGAACATATTTCTATTTGAGTTCCAGAAAAAGAAGTTTGAAAATAGATGGAAGCAATATTTCTCAAAAATGGCTAAAGTTTTACAAATGAAAAGATAACATTATTGTTCATATTGAGTCTAATTATTCGCAAATGTAACATGGAAAAAAAGATCAAAATACATGTTATCCAAAACTGAATTATATTACAATAATAAATTACTTAAATATATAAATAGCTTACAATAACAAACAATTATTTTATTATTCTGTTCATCATAGATCTGTGTGCCATATAGGTCTGCACTTGGAAATCAAAATCACCTTTTGTTTTTGGAACATTCATGGTCTTATTATCAAGGTAAAGGAAAGCAAAGAGAGCTATTGTCTTATGAGACAAACATGATTGGTTAAAACAATCATTTGTCCATTATGGAGGTCAATGGAACAAAGATATATACACTTTGAACATTAAGATAAGCTACCTTATTTTCATCTATAATTTATAAATAGTATCCAGATAGAGAAACAGTGTTATTCTAGATACATCCAACAGAAATGCATTGTAGAGGATTGTTCACAATGGTTAGCAGTTAGGGGAGTGAAAGGGAAACTAATGCTGCCTATGTGATACTGTGGCACCTGGAACCATGGACACAGCTCCATAGAAAGAATTAAGAGCTCACACTAATGACACTGAAGAACCTGGGGTCCTACAGTCCTACTGCCATAATATCCATGCTGTGAGAACAGGCTGCTCAGAGTCCTGCTAGAGACTGGATTCCAAGATTGCTGGACATCAGTGGCTTCCAGTGTAGAAACCAGAAGACAGGGCTTCTAAGCTTGTTGGGGTGTCCGTGCTAACCATTAGAACCTCAAACAGAAGGAATATCAAAGACAAGAAGTTCATCATAAAAACAATCAAAGTCTTGCAAAAGAAAAATTTATATGAGGTTAGAATTTGGGGGTAAAATGAATGTATAACTGGTAGGGATTAAAACTGACCAAGTTTCTAGTCCTCACTGAAGAACAATTACAGTATAAATCTTGATGAGGAAATAGAATCACATGTGTTATTAAATTTGGTTGAAAGATAAATCTGACATGGCCTACAGTCATCCAGAAGAAGAGCCTTAATTGAGAAAATGTTTGGATTAGGCTCTGGAAATGTCTTTGAGGGGAGTGTTATCTTGATTGATAAATGGTATAAGAGAGTCCCATTTGGGCACTACTGTCCTTTGAAATCCAGCCAACAAGCAGCATTTTCTGTTTTTCCTGCTATATATTTTTTTCTGTGAAGTGAGTGCTTTGTTCAGAAGCAATGTGTGGAATGCAAACATCTTATTTCAAGTTCTATGTTGAACTCTTGCTTTGACTTACCTCAATGATAGACTATTATCAGCATTGTAAGCTTAATCAAACCCTTTCCTCTATAAAGTCATGATAAAAAAGAAACTACAAAGAGATGGGCCTCATGTAGAGCAGACAACAGAACTTGGCATCCTTTTACAGATGGTGCTAGTACTGCAAACAAACAATGCAAGAGTCCGACACTCATAGAGACCTTCACTAAGGTTCTAGAAGTCTTCTGAGGCCAATCAATCTGAAGTAAAGTTATTGAATTTCCTGTACAGAGCTTCTGAGAGAGAAAGAATTCTATTAGGAGAGGGCTGGAGGAGATATGACTCATCTGTTAAGTATACTTGCTGCTATTCTAAAGGAACTGGGTTTAATTCTCAACCCTCACATGGGGGTTTGAAACTATCCATAATGCCAAATCAGGGATCCAGTGCCTTCTCCTGGCATCCACAGGTTCCAGGCACACACCTCATCCACAGACATACTTGCAGGAAAAATCTCCATACACATTTTTAAGAGCAACTTGAACAGCATTAAACTATTGAAAATATATTAAAAGTACTGTATCCAACCATTGTAGAACTCTTACTCTTTTCAAGTACTTAAAATTATTATTTTCAAAGTTGACTACATGATATACCACAAGTCATGTTTCAACAGTTTCCGAAAGATTGTAATACTAGGCAGCAGGCAGAACTGGGGTGAGCCAAAATAGTGGCAGCCAGACACAGAACAATTAGTTGTCACAATAGTAAGGCAGTGAGCAAGCCTTAAGGTAAGGCAGTGAGGTCCTGTGACAGAATAACTGGGGCATAGAAAGGAAAGAACTGGAGATCCAACTAGAGATACAAGAATAGCCACTGAGAGGGCAAAAAAGCTGGATGCCATTTGAAAAGCACTATTGCTGAGATGAGTCTATCCTCAACAGTGCTAAAAGCTAGTAGGACATGGAATAATATAGTCGAAGCATTGAAAGTAACTATGTGTCAACCAAGATTATGATAAGTTGCAAAATTCTTTGTTGAAATAGATGGAGAAGTAATATTTAAAGACAAACACAAGTTAATGCAATTCATACAATTCTGTAGCAGTTCAGAAAATATTTAAACGAATAATCTACACAGAAGAAGAAAGTTTCACCCTTCACATAAGTACACAAAACATAATACAGTACATGAATGCAACAAATGAGTAGAAGAGCAAGGGGGAGAGCCAACTGTATGCAACAGAGCCAACCAGCAAAACCCCAACAGCACCAGAAAAGTATGAAAAGAACTAATGATTAACCATTTAATCATAACAAAATCATTATCATAGCAAACTCTTCTAATCTATAATCTAGGGTATAAACAGCCTTAACACACCAATTAGAAGACACAGGCAGATACCACCAAAGGTATTGTAGTGGTACTTATATCTTTGGGAGTAAGCAACAGCTGTCTAACTGGACTTGAGGTCTATTCAATAAGAGGAAATTCATCCTACATATAGCAAACCTGGTTCAATACCCATGACTGGTAGGACATGGAGCCTAGAAGAGTATTACTACCACTTTCCTAAATGAGTATAATTTCTAACTACATACTAAATACATATCTTGATATCCACAAGTAAGTATAGCTCTCATTCTTTAACACAACTTTCTTTGTAGAACAGGTTGAGATCATTACAGAAAGCCACATTTTTTTTTCAGAATGCAGAGAACAAATGACCATGAGGTGCTCAGCCCCATTTGATTAATCTACAACATAATTACTATACCTAAGTATTGGGGAACATCATGTAAAAGGGGCAGAAAGACTGTAAGAGCTAAAGAACCAGGATGTCTGCTGGGAGACTGACTGTACTTCTTTATTCTTACTATTGCTTATTTTATTTATTTATATTTCAAATGTTATCCTCATTCCTTGTTTCCCCTCTGCAAACCGCATATCCTATACTCCCTCCCCCCTGCTTCTATGAGGGAGCTCCCCTACCCATCCATCCATCCACTCCCACCTTACCACCCTAGCATTTTCTTACATTGGGGCATCAGTTTCCACAGGACCAAGAGCCTACTCTCTCACTGATGCCAGATAAGGCAGTCCTCTGCTACATAAGCAGCTGTAGCCATGGATCCCTCCATGTGTACTCTTTGGTTGGTGGTTTAGTACCCGGGAGGTCTGGAGGGGTCTAGTTGGTTGATATTGTTGTTCTACCTATGGGGTTGCAATCTCCTTCAGCTCCTTCAGTCCTTCCCCTAACTCCTCCATTGGGATCCCCATGATCATCAGGTCAGGTTTTGTCAGAGCCTCTCAGGGGACAGCCATATCAGGTTCCTGTCAGCAAGCGCTTCTTGGCATCAGCAATAGTGTCTGGGTTTGGTTTCTGCAGATGGGATGGATTCATAGGTGGGGCAATCTATTCATGGCCTTTTCTTCAGTCTCTGCTCCACTCTTTGTCCCTGTCTATCCTTTAGACAGGAACAATTCTGGGTTAATATTTTTGAGATGGGTGGGTGACCCCATCCCTTAACCAGAGGCCATGCCTAACCTCTAGATATGGTCTCTACAGGTTCTCTCTCCCCTTAGTTGGGTATTTCAGCTAATGTCATCTCTGTTGGGTCCTGGGAGCCTCTTGCTTTCCTGTCATCTGGGGGTTCCTAGTGGCTACCTCAGTTCTCCATCTCCAACTGCTATACACTTCTGTTCAATTTCCTGACCCTCTGTACTTCTCCCCCATCTCCTTCCACATCTGATCCTGTCCCCTTTTTTTCCTCCCCCTGCTTCTCCCTCCCAAATTCCTCCATCTGTCTACTTCCCATGACTATATATTTTGTTCTCCATTTTAAATAGGGCTGAAACATCCAAAATTTGATCTTCCTTCTTCTTGAGCTTCATATGACCTGTGATTTGTATCGTGGGTATTCTGAGCATTTTTCCTAATATCTACTTAACAGTGAGTACATGCCATGTGTGTTCTTTTGTGACTGGGTTACCTCACTCAGGATGATAATTTCTAGTCCTATCCATTTGCTTGTGAATTTCATGAATTCATTGTTTTTAATAGCTGAGTAGTACTCCATTGTATAAATGTACCACATTTTCTGTATCCATTCCTCTGTTGAGGGGCATCTAGGTTGTTTCAAGATTCTGGATATTATGAATATGGCTGTTACCAACATCGTAGAGTATGTATCCTTGTTATATGTTGGAGCATCTTTTGGGTATATGCCCAAGAGTGGTATAGCTGGGTTCTCAGGTAGTACTATGTCCAATTTTCTGAGCCAGGCTGATTTCCACGGTGGTTTTACCAGCTTGCAATCCCACCAACAGTGAAGAAGTATTTCACTTTCTCCACATCCCCACAAGCATCTTGCTGTCACCTGAGTTTTTTATCTTAGCCATTCTGACTGGTGTAAGGTGGAATTACAGGCCATTTTGATTTGCATTTCCCTGATGACTAAAAATGTTGAACATTTCTTTAGGTGCTTCTTGGAAATTTGAGATTCCTCAGTTGAGAATTCTTTGTTTAGCTCTGTACCACATTTTTAAATAGGGTTATTTGCTTCTATGGAGTCTAACTTCTTAAGTTCTTTGTATACATTGGATATTAGCCCTCTATCAGATGTAGAGTTGGTAAAGATATTTTCCCAACTATAGGTTGCTGTTTTGTCCTGTTGACAGTGTCCTTTGTGTTATAGAAGCTTTTCAATTTAATGAGGTCCCATTTGTCCATTGTTGATCTTAGAACCTGAGCCATAGGTATTCGGTTCAGGAAAATTTCCCTGTGCTGATGTGTTAGAGGCTCTTTCTCACTTTCTCTTCTACAAGATTCAGTGTATATGGTTTTATGTTGAGGTCCTTGATCCACTTGGACTTGAGCTATGTATATGGAGATAAGAATGGACCAAGTTGCAGCCTTCTACATGCTGACCACCACTTGAGCTAGCACCATTTGTTGAATATGCCATTCTTCTTATGTGACAATCTTTATCTATGAAATCTCAACAAATGTTGGTACCCTAAATAAGACCAACCACAAAAATACCAAAAATCACAAAAGATCTGTCAACTTTAATGGAGAAATCACATAAGGCTTTATGCCTAGAAGGACTACAGGCAACTAGTCAGGTCCCTAAATTCATAATGCAATAATAATAGGAGACATTAATACCTGAGTCTCTTGTCTACATACATCCTCTATCAAAACAAATAAAATAAAGTGACATCAAGGTAAATTACTCTATGGATCATTTTGGTTCCATGTTCTGCTTCCTCCCTTGCTTGGGTTGTCCAGGCACTATTGCACACTGGGCACCAAAGGATGAAGCAGAGCCTGGAATGGGTTGTTCAGCAGGTTCTTTGTCTGGCTGTCAATGCCAGAAAGGAGAACTATTCAATGTTACTCCAACTATTTCAATGTTACAGCTCTTTTAGAGAATATTTATTGAAACAGCACTCTTGGACGATATTCAGTGAAACAGCTTGCACAAATATTTTATTTGGGGTGAACAAGGGTTTCTGTATAAACCTTGGAGAGTGGAAGTGGGTTTTTCAGGTGAGTTGGCTGAGACTTACGGCATTGGGAATGCCTCATATGCATGGAAAGACATTCCATGTGCTTGCTGGACAGGTTCTTATCAGGAGAAAGGGAGTTGAACCGAGGACTATGTGACATTCCTCAGGAAGAGGATGTGTGATGTCAGCCTCCCCAGATAAGGTCAGGCAGAAAAGAAGCCCTGCTAGAAAAGAGAGTCCTCCATTTTGCATGAAGTCCAGGGAGCTGTCCAGTCATGGTAACTACAACCTTAATTGAAGGTTTTCCCAAGAGATCATTCAGACTTGATAGATATTTACGGAACACACCATCTAAAAGATGGGGAACACAGATTCTTCTCAGCAATGTAAAAATACCATAGATTGGCCATATTATATAGGCCACAAAGAAATCCTTAATAAGGTAAAAAAAAATAAAAAAATCAAGTTAATTTACTAATTCCAATGAAATCACAGGGGTATAATCTAAGAAATCGAGAAGGCTAACCTCAGAAAACACACAAATACTTGGAAACAGAACAGAACAGTTTTCAATGAACAGTGGTTCACTGAAGAAAATGGGGAACAATTTTAAAAATTCCTAGGGTCAAATGAGAATCAAAGTATATCATACCAGAGTTTTTGGGACACAGCCAAGGGAGTCCTAAGAGGACAGTTTATAGCTGTAAGTATTCACATTAAAAAAAAAAATCAGAGTGATTTCAACATCATAGTGAAACATTACAAAGCTTCAGAAAAGCAAGATATCAAATTTAAACTCAGCAGAAAATAAGACAGATCAGGGCAGAAATTAATTAAATAGAAATTTTAAAAATAGTACAAAGAATTAAGTACATAAAGAGGTAGCTCTTTAGAGAGATTAACATGATGGACCAACCCCCAGACAAACTAACAAAAAGAGAGGAAAAAACTCATGTTATTAAAATTGGAGACAACAGGGGAGTTTTTAAAATGGACTCCAGTGGAATCCTGAGGATCAACAGAGAATTATCTGAAAACAAGTATAACAACAAAGTGGAAAATCAAGATAATTTTAAGTTATAAATGTATATAAATTACTGAAATTGAAGCCAGGTAATTTAAATGATCTAAAGAGCCATAGCAAGAAAGAAGACTGTGTCAATAGTTAAAATTCTTATGACAAGGAAGAATCCAGGGCCAAATGGACTTATTACAAAAGTCTACTAAACTTTCAAGGCATCTTCTTTAAAAGTTTCACAAAACAGATAGAGAAGGAATATTAGTAACTATATTCTACAAAGCTGATATCAATGTTATAATAATACAAAGCCGATATCAATTTTATAATAATATTAGATATAATGATACTAGAATACAACATAATAATGGGTATATATAACAAACCTGTAGACAATGTAATATGTATGGGGAAACTCTAAGACCACTTTCTTTGTGAGAATCTTTATAAGGAAAACATTAAGACACTGAAAAAGAATTTGAATAGGACACTAAACAACAGAAAAATATTACATGTTCATGGATTGGAAGAGTCAATATTACAAAAATGGCTATGTTGTTAAAAGCAATCTAAAGAGTCAATGATACATTAATTAGAATTTCTGTGACATTCTTCATAGAACTAGAAAAACAGCCATGAAATTCATATAGGGACACAAGAGTCTGTGCATTGCCAAAGACATTACAAGCAGAAAAAGCACAGCTGGAGACATCATCAGACTTGACTTCAAATAATACTGCAAAACCATGGTGACAAGACAGTGTGATATTAGCATGAAAAGAATCTGACCAATGGAAGATTTAAAAAAGGCCCATAGGTTAACCCACACAGCTCTAGACACCATATATCTATATATATGGTGTCAAAACATGAACTAGAAAAAGACAGTCTTTACAATAAATGTTGTATGCAAGACTGGATATCCATTACTGTGGATGGAATTTGACCTATATTTCACACTCTACACAGAAATCAATTCAATTCTATCAAAGACTTTAACTTAGTCTGGAAATGCTGAAACCTCTAAAGGAAAATAGGAAAAATGCTTTAGAACCCAAAGATAGGCAAAACTTTCTAAATAAAACCACAGTGGTTAAGTAAACAGAGCCAAGATTTGACAAATGGGATTACATAAATTTAATAAACTTCTGTATAACAAAATCAACAGAGTGAACTGACAGCCCACAGAATGGAAAAAAATTTCTGCCAGATATTCTTCCAAAAGGGCTTTGTATCTAGAATATATAAAGAACTGTAAAAGTTAAACATGAAAAATATGCCATGCCAAGCAATAAATAAGCCACTGGACATATGAGTCTTAAAATAATGAGTACAAATAGCCAACAAAGTCTTTAAAATGTGTGTAACATTTCACACAGTAGAGATAAGCAAATTAAATCCATTTTGAGATTCTGTCTCACACCAGTTAGAATGGCCACTATCAAGAAAAGTAAAGTAAAGGGAAGGGGAGGGTAGGGGAGAGGAGGGGAGGGGAGGGGAGGGAAGGGAAGGGAAGAAGGGAAGGGAAGGGAAGAGAAGAGAAGAGAAGAGAAGAGAAGAGAAGAGAAGAGAAGAGA
>JADRCH010000176.1:864450-874921 GCA_019843965.1 Rhynchomys soricoides
ATTGTCATAGTGGCAAATATTGACACAGCCTATTGTTTCCCACAGAACCATCTGGCAAAGTTAAGATACTGGTTATTGGTGTCTCCTTGAGCCACTAATCCTTTGATTTCTTGAATTAATGTTATTTAGTACAGAAGAACACCAGTTTACATGGCACTTAGGCAGAAACAGCAGCTATTGAAATACTGACCTGAAGATACCTCTGGTTATAGTATTTATCCTGTTGCAGCTTTGTCTGCAGGTATCTATAGACCCTATCATTCATGCCTAGAGTAAAAGCATTGTAAGTTCTGTACATTCTCCAATCACTATCTAATACCACATAACTATACCACTTTCTTATCATAGGAATAGTCCTATGAGTTCCTCATCAGGTTTCTCATAGATATTCAACAGGTATTTTTTCAAAACAACTAATGTAAGCCAAGAACAATGTCTAAAAAAAAAGTGTTTCAGTTAGTGGCAAAAAGAATTCTTAAGTTGGAAATATACAACTTTTAGATGTTTTTAAATCAAATGAAGTTTGAAATGGGTTATAGAAGTGTTATTATTGGAAACCACATTGTCTTGGTCTGTTTTCTTTTTCTATAACTGAATGCCACAGCCTGGATAATTTACAAAGAAAAGAAATTTATTTCTCACAGTTCTGGAGGCCAGAAGTCTAAGGACATGGTATGGTTATCTGCTTGGCCTTCTTGCTGTCCTAAAATGACAGAGACATCTCTGGAACATGTTAGCTCAGGTTTTCCTTCCTGTTTTATTAAAGCCATTAACTGAGGTGCCCCATCCTCATGACATCATCTAACCCTAACTATGTCCCAGGGCTGGCCTCCAAAATATAATGAATGAATGAATGAATGAATGAATGAAAGAAAAATAAAAGGGAATAAAGCTTCTAACACATGAATTTTCTTAAGTGCATATTACCACCATAGGACCCATTAATGAGTAGATACTAAAACATCTGCATGAGTGTTTTAAATGTTTACTAAGCTTTACATTTAAATGGATGGTTCTAAATTGTATAAGTTAGTTCTCTAAGACAATATTGTTTATAGCTGGCATTGTACTTTTCAGTGATAGGGTAAAAAGCAAATATTTCCTGTCTAACTTTTAGTAACTTTCAATATAGAATCCTGTAATCATACAACTATAACAATAAGTAGCTATTATTTGGTCAATTTTAAATAAAGGCTATGACAGTCAAGCATGATCAACCAAAAATAAAAAAATAATTAACTCTCCAGACAGTTTTATTTTTTTGCGTAAGACTTCATTTATATGAGTTCACTGCTTGAACATCACAACTATAATGTGGTTCAATACTAAAATCATCGCTCTAAATATTAGTGTTTCATCCTTCCTAGGCCCAAGTCTCTCATTGCTTAAAAGGGAAAAGAACACATTCTACCCTATTTTGGAATACTCCATTTCCTAATAGTACCTGTTATATAAAGGCTCTAAGTGCTTCATGTCTGGTTTGTAATACAGACCACTTCATAGCCTGACTTAACACTTAACATATTTACTGGTAGTACAATCAGTCACTCTTCTGTTTGCTGAAATCAAAGGGCTCAGATGACATGATTGCCACTGTAAATTGACAAAGCCATTTGTTCAGTACCAATTTCCACCATTTATAACCTCATCAGAAAGCCTAATAATCTGCCAATAATTTTCTTGGCTTCTTATACTGCTGCCTGCTAATGAAAATGAAGTCTTTTTTGCAGGCAGTTATCCTTCATCTTATACTGAGAACACACACACACACACACACACACACACACACACACACACCTGCATTAATTAGACCCAATGCTTTCGGGGTGGCCCAATAAGCTTATTTGAATCAAATCAGATAATACATTTAAGTCTTTCCCTTTTGTGCCTAACAATATAACTTAACAAATAATACATGTAATCTAAGTCTTTTTGTACAAAAAGAAAAGACATGGAAAGATCTGAATTTTTAATAATAATCTATAGCTAAATCGACTTGCTTTCTTATGCAATAGCACAAGAAACAGCTGGGTCCTACTAAACAGAAAGCACTTTTACAGTTTCTCTTAAGGGCCATTAAATCAACGTGATGAGAGCACAGCTGGAATGGATCTTGAAAACTTATCAGATCCCACACAGTAGAGAAAGGAAGCATACAGTGTGGTGCTATAGCAGAGTCCTAACCAGCCCCCTCACTTAGGTTGCAGGTGGAGTTTAACAGAGAAAGCAAACTCCCTGTATTAAACCCTTCAAAGTTTGATCTTCCTCTATACCTCTCCTTTCTGTGTGGGTGTCTTCCCATAATACCATTTATTCATAAAACTATTAAAAAGATTTTTTTGGCTGAATTTATTGGCATGACTCAGATAGTCAAGGACCTGCCTGGCTGTCTTAGTACAGCTTTCAACACCACAACTCAGGGTTTGTGCTTAAATTTTAGAACATGGCACTTCCAAAGCTACAGCCTGTATGAAACATAGATATGGTGGTTGGATAAAAGCTTCAGTTAGGGCCCAGGGCACAGTCACAATTCCCACCTTGCTAAACTGAAGCAAGAATAGGAGAGCTGTCCACAATTCTTTTCTGTCTTCTTTTTTAACTCAATTTCTTCATTGTTCTCTAATAACTGTAAATGATACAAATGTTATTAATCCTTAAAGTATATGGAGAGATTTTTGTGATAAACCAAGAGTCATATACAAAGTAAGACAATGAAAGAAATTAGAACAAGAAACAAAATCTGCTACACCTCGTGGTCATTAGGCATCATTACCTGGTGTCCTATTCTAATAGTCCCCGTCTTGTAAGAAGAATCCTTGTATGACATGAATTAATTCCAAGCTACAAAGCCAAGCTGTAGCCAAATTTGTAGCCCTATGTAGATCAGCTTTAGAACCTATTTTTCATCCATAAAGTCAAAATGATGAGTACTTAGCCTTCATGAGTGTTTTTAAAAGGTAAAATGGAAAGTGATGCATGAAGACTTTAATTCAGTTAGTGCCTCTTATATTCCCTTTCTCCCTTTCTTCTCTTATTCTCTTCCTCCCCTCTTCTTAGCACACATCATCACTTTACTAAAGCTCAAACACACATTGAACACCACAGAATAGTAGTAGGTGACTTCAACACCCCACTCTCACCAATAGACAGGTCATTGAATCAGAAACTAAACAGAGACACAGTGAAACTAATAGAGGTCATGAACTAAATGGATTTAACAGATATCTACAGAAATTTCACACTAATACAAAAGAATATACCTTGTTCTCAGCACCTCATGGTACCTTCTCCAAAACTGACCATATAATCAGTCACAAAACAAACCTCAGCAAGTACAAGAAGATTGAAATAATCCCATGCATCCTTATCAGACCACTACAGACTATGGCTAGACTTCAAAAACAACAAAAATAACAGAAAACCCACATATGCACGGAAACTGAACAACTCTTTACACAATGATAACTTGGTCAAGGAAGAAAAAAAAAAAGAAATGGAATACTTCCTAGAGGGGCTGGAGAGATGGCTCATGTGTTAAGAGCACTGGCTGTTCCCCAGAGAACCTGGGTTCAATTACCAGCACTCACACGGCAGCTTACAATTGCCTATAACTCCAGTTTCAGGGGATATGACATCTTCACAGACATACATGCAGGCAAAACATGAATATACATGAAATAAAAAATAATTATATTTAAAAAAGACTTACTAGAGTTCAATGGAAATGATGACACAGCATACCCAAACTTATAGGGCACAATGAAAGCAGTGCTAAGAGGAAAATTCATAGCACTAAGTGCCCTAGTAAAGAAATTGGAGAGAATAATACTAGCAACTTAACAGCACACCTGAAAGCACTAGAACAAAAAGAAGCAAAGATACTCAAGAGGAGTAGACAGTAGGAAATAGTCAACTCACGGCTGAAATCAACCATATTGAAACAAAGAGAACTATACAAAGAATCAACAAAACCAAAAGCTGGATCTTTGAGAAAACCAACAAAATAGATAAACCTTTAGCCAAACTAACTAAAGCGCAGAGACAGTATTCAAATCAATAAAATTAGAAATTGAGGATATTCAAAAACTTATCAGATCCTACTACAAAAGTCTATACTCTACAAAACTGGAAAATCTAGATGAGATGAATGATTTTCTAGACAGATACCACACACCAAAGTTAAATCAAGAGCAGGTAAACTAACTAAACTGTCCCATATCAAGAATTGATAAATGGGGCCTCATGAAACTGAAAAGCTTCTGCAAGGCAAAGGACACTGTCAACAGGACAAAACGGCAACCTAAATATCGGGGGGGGGAAAAGCTTCACTAACCCCACATCCAAAAGAGGGCTAATATCCACAATATATAAAGAACTCAAGAAGCTAACCTCCAAATAACCAAACAACCTAATTAAAAAATTGGGTACAGAGCTAAACAGAATCCACAACAGAGGAAATGGCCAAGAAGCACTTAAAGAAATGTTCAACATCCTTAGTCATCAGGGAATACAAATCAAAACAACACTGATATTCCACCTTACACCAATCAGAATGGCTAAAACCAAAAACTCAGATGACAGCACATGTTGGTGAGTATGTGGAGAAAGAGAAACACTCCTCCACTGCTGGTGGGATTGCAAACTGGTACAACACTCTGGAAATCAATCTGGACGTTTGTCAGAAAATTGGGAATAGATCTACCTGAAGAACCAGCTATGGCCTTGGGAATATATCCAAATGATGCCCCACCATATCACAGGGACATATGCTTCACTATGTTCATAGCAGCCTTATCTCTGATGGTCCAAAGCTGGAAACAACTCAAATGCCCCACAAAGGAAGAATGAATACAGAAAATCTGGCTCATTTACACAATGGAATATAAGAACATCTTGAGTCTTGCAGGCAAATGGATGGAACTAGAAAATATCCTGAGTGAGGTAACTCAGACTCAAAAGGATATTCATTGCGGGGTGGTGGACCATGAGAGGAAGCCTGGTAAGGTTGAACAAGGCTTGGAGACCTTGGAGACCGTAGAGGCCCTGGAGACCTTGAAGGGATGGTAGGAGCTTTGTCTGCTCCAGGTACCTGGTCCTGTCACATAGCCACAGCCCCCTCCGCCCGAGAGATTTGTGTCCATCAGTCACATATGGGCAAAGCTCCAAGCCCTTCTATATGTAGATGAGGCATCCCTAACATCTCAGACCAAGTCAATAGGAAGCACTTACTGTCAGACCCCAACCCACCCAAAAACTGTATATAAGATCCTATTCAGAAGAAATAAAGGTGTGTGAAAATTACTCAGTTGTCTGAGAGTGTCTGCCATAAGAATTGTAACCCCGCCAGGGACAAGAACTGTGCTCAAGAAACTTTTGCCACCAGAAGCTCCCCTGCACTCCCCTTGCTAGCTAGCCAGCCTTTCACCAGCTCAGCCTGTCTTCTCAGTGCAGCCAGTGCCATGTCTTGGAGCAACAGCAGCAAAAACAGCAGTAGCAGCAGCAGCAAAGTGGAGGCAATTCCCCTTCCCTGCTCATGCCTTTTTACCTTTGCTTGAACCCTTCCACTTGGCTGGGCCAGAGATCTCTGCCAATAGCCTTTTTACTCAGGCCTACAATGCATGGTATGTACTCACTAATAAGTGGATATTAGGAAAAAAAAAAAAAAAAGGACAGAATACCTAGGATACAATCCACAGAACGCAAGAAGGTTAACAAGCAGAAGGACCCAAGTTAGGATGCTTCAGTCCCACTTAGGATGGAGAAGAAAACAATCACAGGAGGTAGAGGGAGGGAGGGACCTGTGTGGGAGAGGGGAGGAGAAGGAGAAAGGAGGAACATGATCAGGTATGGGTGGGACGGGAGAGAAGTCCTGAGAGCCAGAAGAATGAATGAAAATATGCAACCTTGGGGGAGGGAGTCTAGAAAGTAACAGAGACTTGGGAAGTGGGAGACTGTCAGGACTCAAAGGGAGAGACCTTAGATGAAATTGCCAACAGTGGAGAGAGGGAACTCGTAGTGTTCACCTCTAGTAGAAAACATGTCATCTAGTGAGAGATGGGGTTGCCATCCCACAGTCAAAACTTCTAACCCAGAATTGTTCCTGTCTAAAAGAACTGCAGGGACAAAACTGGAGAAGAGACTGAGGGAAAGGTGGCCCATTGACCAGCCCAATTTGGGATCCATCTCAAAAGGAGGCTCCAAGGCCTAACACTATTATTGATACTATGGTGTGCTTACAGACATGAGCCTCCTTACCTGGCTGTCTCTAAGAGGCACAACAAGCAGCTGACTGACACAGATGCAGATACTTACACTCAACCAATGTACTGAAGTTGGGGACCCCTGTGGTTGAAATAGGAAAAGGCTAGAAGAAGCTGAGGAAGAGGGTGACCCCATAGGAAGACCAGCAGTCTCAGCTGACCCAGACCTCTGAGATCTCTCAGACACTGAGCCACCAACCAGACTGCGTACACTAGCTAGTCTGAGGCCCCCCACTCATATACAGCATAGGATTGCCTGGTATGGCCTCAGTGGGAGAAGACATGCCTAACCCTCAAGAGACTTGAGGCCCCAGGGAATGGGAAGGCCTGGCAGTGGAGGGCATCCTTTTGGAGACAGGGGGAGGAGGAATGGGATGAGAAACTGAGAGCAGGGACCAGGAGCGGGGCAACTACTGGTATGTTAAAAAATAAAAGTAATAAAAAATAAGGCAAGAGGAAAACACAAGAATGGAAAAAAAGATTACACATCTACCAATTGTAGTAAAATATCTTATCTATTTCTACATGTCTCATAACATATTTAGTGCTTAATGGATGAAATCTTTGTATAATCAAGTCCAGAGTAAATGACTTGTAGTATTCTGCTGGCTGAAAAGCTTCTACAGCCAACATAAAATATCACCCCTAAAGTATGACTGGATGATTATCCACCGCTACAGGGTAATAACTACAGTTCATTGTAAAATTCACACATCTCAAAATATCAACCTTAATATTCTAGTAGTTAGCACCATACAGGGACATCATGGATGTCTACAAGTACATACTTTCAGCAAAACATCTGATAGGAAATGAGGTATCGTGACATGATTAAATCAGCTATCCTTACATAGCATAGTGCACTGAGGCACTGAGGGTGCCCACATTTGTATCTACAGCCTGTGTAATCTGCTCCAGGGTAATTTATGGTCAAAGCAGAGGTACCACATGGATATAAATAAAAACACAGCAGCTAAAAATCAACCAGCAAAATAAAATCAACTAAGCTTAGTAATATTATCCCCTTAAAGAACTTAATGATATTTTCCCTATTATGGGCAGTTTAGGAGCATGGAATTTTCTTCTTCTTCCCACTCTTTATATTAAGATCAAAAGTCCACTCCTACTGCCTTCCCTCCCATAGTTATTTTAAGCTTAGCCAGATACAATAAGGGCCCCCTCAAGCAATAACAATGAAAAAACTTAAATTTCAGAGGTTTAGATTTTTTTTTATTCAAGTTGAGTTTTCAACAACTTCCAGAAAGCTTAAGCTAAAACTAGCTATTGAACTTTTCATGCTTTGTTCAAATACTCCAACCCCTTAAACACAAAATATCACACGGCCACCAGAAAAATATGTAGGGTGACATATATCTTGTGAATATACCTCTTGCAAACAGTGGTTTGATATTCACAGTAGTAACTTGCTTGCAATACAACACGAAGATTATCTTTATTTACAGTAGAGTTTTGAATCATACAGACCCTGGCTTAACCTAATCATTCAGGTATGATTTATGTTTATAACATAGTTTGCTGTATTTAAGCTTAGCACAAAATAAAGGGCCGACCCAGGCCTGTTTCCAATTCTAGCTAGTTTCTTAGGATTCTCTGATTTGGGATTGTCCATTGATTTTTTTTTTCATTTCATTCTACAGGTTTTTGTGTGTGTGTGTGTGTGTGTGTGTGTGTGTGTGTGTGTGTATGAAAATATTGGACCAATAGAAATGGCTGATTTAGTTATACTGTAGGAAATAGTGTTGTCAAATAATAATTTGAACAAGTTTTCCCTAAATCACCACTCTAGGGTAAAAACTGTTTTGATAACAACTTGATCTACTGAGGAAGGTAATTACCAGTCTTCTGAGTCCAATGAAAATATTACTAAAATAGTATCATTGTTTTTGTCTTCGGGATCTTTATCAAGCCTCAGTGTAGAAACTATTGTTGATTGTCTGTGATAACTAAAATTTGTATTGACAGTTAAAGGATTGTAAAAAAAAAATAATAGAATGTGCTTGAGATATGTCTTGAGTAACCTTGAGTTGTTCTGGTAATCAATCATGCTCCTCTCTGTACAAACATATGGATCTAAAGACCAAGGGGAAAGTTTCCCATTTGAATCCTTGGTTCTTTGTACAGACAATGGTTGCCACACTCCTGCCTTACTGGCTCCACAAAAAACAAGTAGAGGAGTCTGAAATTAAGTGAAAGTTGGAAATCCTTCAACATTTCTGGACCCCTATCTAAGTTACAGAACTTTACCCTGTTCCAGCGATTTTTAGTCTGTGAGTCACGACTCCTTTGGGAGTTACATATACTATATTCTGCATGTCAGATATTTACATTACAATTTGTAACAGTAGCAAAATTACAGTTATAAAGTAGCAACAAAAATAATTTTATGGTTGGGGAACTACCACAACACAAGGAACTGTATTAAAGGGTCGGATCCATCGTGTTGTAATTAGTCACCACAACTGTAGCACCCCAGCCTGCTGCAGCTCACTCTACTGTACTTCTAAAGCTTGGGGTTGTCTCTTCTGGGCAACACATGCCCTGAACCTAGAGAAGCTTTGCTGTTACATTCATCCAAGGGAGAGAATTGCCCTAAAGTAACAAAGTGGCTTCTAGAGTCCATCCACTGATAATGAATAGGACATGGCAGAGAAAGTGCTGGAAAGTTTAGGAGCTGAGAACAGTTATTCTCAAACTCTTAGTCAATCCTCCTTTTAAATCTATCTATCTAACTATCTATCATCTATCTATTTATTTGTGAGTGTGTGTGTGTGTGTGTGTGTGTGTGTGTGTGTGTGTGTGTTTCTGTGTAAGGGAGGTGGGGATCAGAGGGCAATTAAGTAGTTAATTAAGTAGTTGGCCTAAAACTATAAAGCAATCACTTTTACCCAAGGAGGTATCTCACAAGCTCGTTTCTCTCTTTCTCTCTTCCTTTCTCTTTCATTCTTTTAGCTTTTCTCTCTTTCTACTTTTCTCTTCTTCCTTCCTTCCTTCCTCCCTTCCTCCCTTTCCTTTTTAGACAGGATCTCACTAAGTATTCCTCCCTGGCTTGGAACTTATTAAATAGTAGGTAGGTTTCCATTCATCCATTCATTCATTTAAAAATATAACAGAATAAAATAAGCTAAAACAAAACCTATCCTATCAAAGATTGAGAGACAAGCCAACATTAGGAAAAGTGCTGGAGAGAAGGCACAAGAATCAGAGAGCAATTGAGTGTGAGGACAGAGTTGTGGCAAATGCTCCAAGAGCTGCTTAGAGTGGACAGTTCGCTTTCTTCTAATATTACTTTCTTCTGGTGTCAAGAATACATTACTGGCCTCTTCCAAAGTGGTATAAATATGCAAATTTCTTTTGTTATTGTAACTGGTGTTTCTTTGAGTGATTTGCAAATAAAACCACGTTTCAATAATGTTTGCCATTTGTTTTACACATTTGTGTCCGTATGCCATTCTAGCTAAATGCTCAGATTTGAAACATTTCAAATGTAATTAAGGCAAAATAAATACATCTAGGTTCCTTATTTCATACTTCTGGCATCCTCCATGTAATTATGAAGATACACATATGCTAACTACATGCCCCAAATCAAGCTTATAAAAATTTGTTATCATCAAGTTGATAATATGAGCTTTTGTCAAACATTCTCTGTTGACTTTCCCATGCATAGTAAGTTCTATGATAATTAGAGATGATGTCACGATTCCTATTCATTCCTAAGCCAGTGCCCACAATGGTCAAAAATAGTCAAATAAAATATGTTACTGACACAAATTATGAAACATTTATTTCAGAATTGATATATTAATGATTGGTCTAGAAAAATATCATGTATATTTAATAAAACAAATATTTTATGTAATAACTGTCACACAGAAGCAGACATAAAATATTGGCAAATATTATTTAATACTTCTTCCCAGTGTACTCTCATATATGTATATATATACATATATATATATATATATGAAAAGAGTTGAGAAAATATAGTTATATATAGTATAGTAAATGGATTTTACCTTATTTCAAACAAACAAAAATCAAATGGGAGCAAAACATTACATGTCAAAATATAAAACTCATCCTACAGTCCATGTTACTCATACATGTATTTATATATACATATATATGAACTATATATGTATATATATATATAATCTATATAGATTATCAGATAATCTATATATGTATAT
>JADRCH010000176.1:874931-1059869 GCA_019843965.1 Rhynchomys soricoides
ATATGTATACTATATATGTATATATATAATCTATATAGATTATCAGACAATCTATATATAGTTCATATATGTATATATAAATACATGTATGAGTAACATGGACTGTAGGATGAGTTTTATATTTTGACATGTAATGTTTTGCTCCCATTTGATTTTTGTTTGTTTGAAATAAGGTCTTGCTGTGTAGCCCTGATTTTTCTGGTATTCATTGTGGATCCCAAGCTGGCCTTAAACTTGTTACAGTCTTCCTCAGGCATACCCCACGACAGCTATTAAATATTATTTATTTCATAATGTAGTATTAAAACATTCTGAGTGGTTTTAGATATCATAAACATCTAGATATGTCATACACATATATGTGAACACAAGTTATCAATTTAATCTTTTGAGTCTATTAACATTTTTGAACAAATAATGTTTGTGAATTTTTAAGTTTAGAAGAACAGCAAATCTATGCTTAGTCTTCATATTTGTACTTATTTTTACATTTCTGTGATTGTTTCCATAAACTAGAGTACAGTCAAGATATGTTAACTAGTTTATAAAGCTTTTAAGCCTATGTGTATGGGAATTGTCAGTTTCTTAACAGATGAAATTCATTCCATTTAGTACACATAGTTATATTATTTTCAACTCATTTCAATCTACATATGCCTCTCAAAGAGATAAAAGACTAAGTATAAATATAGTAATATTTCTTTCACTTAGAATACTCTTGAGTCCAGTTTTCATGAGCTAGTTCTTAATCTTAACCCATTAACAAAGAAATCCAAGGATGTACATACAGTCTCCCTTGCTTTGGAGAACATGCTCTGTATCTTCCCTAGCAACTCCACCAAAATTTGGGAAACAAGGTTTGTTGTTGTTTGTTTTGTTCTGATTTATTTAGTTAGTTAGTTTGTTAAAACAGAATTTCTTATGATATACCCTTAGCTGGTCTGAACTGGCCAAACTGGTCTCAGCTAGACCAAACTATCTTTAAACAAAAGAGACCTGCCTGCATCTTCCTCCTAAGTTCTAGAATTAGAGATTTATGCCACCATACCTGTCAAGGACAAGTGATTTTTATCACATCTGAAATTAGTACTAACACTTCAAATTTGTTGGGAAAACTAAACATTTTCAGAGGATAATGATGATGATAATGTGCTTGTTGGCAACTATACAGATAACATGCAGAAAACTCATTCTGGAGAATCTGCCAGAGACACCAAGGAGCCATCCTGGATAGCATCCATGGAGCTATCCAGGGTACTGGATCAAAGCTTTAGCTAGCCCACCAGTCTTTGGTGTCTACAATTAATTTTTCACTATGCTAAATTCCACTGCCAAACCATGACTATTTGAACACAACTAAATTATAACACCATCTTTTTAAAAATCATGTTTGAGATGTTTTGCCTAACTGTGTTGCCTTGCTTTTCCTTTGCTTAGTCTTGTAACTAGTAATTGATTCCTTATGTAGACAGTGTGATTATCTGCCTGAGACCTATGACAAATATTTCAAAGATGATTTCTATTTTAATGGAAAAGAAGAACAGTTTTGTGTTCCAATCTACTAAGAAAATTTGAAATATATGAATGAACTTATAATTCGCAGAGATAATACAGTCATTGTGATTACAATGTAAAATGTCCCCCATAGGCTTATATGTTGCAATATTTGGCCAATAGCTGGCAGTGCTTTTTGCAAAGGTTGGGGAACCTTTAAGAGGTAAAATCTTACTGGATGAAATGGCTAACTCAGGATAGGCCTTGAGGCTTTACAGACTGGCTCCACTTCTTGCCTTTTCTCTTAGTGTAGGTGAAAGGTGAGTAGAACAGTCTCTTGTCCTTGCCACTATGCTTTCCCTGCCTGATGCCATGTTTTCTCTACCACAATGGACTATATATCTCTGAAACCTCAAGTGAAAATAATCTCTGTCTCCTTGAAAGTAATTAAGACAATAGGTTTTCTTTATTTTTCTATCATAATTAGCAGGCCATTTCCTCATAAATTTGAATATTGATATCATTTTATATTTTTTATCTAGCCAATATATTCCCTTATAATCTTCAGATTTACCTCTTTCTTTTAACAGATATTCATTGTATCATATTAACATTATTAAATTCTATTTCTTAAATATGAATTATCTTTTTCTTTCTGAACCAGAAGAAGAAAGGTACTGATTCTAGTGAATTCATATATTAAAACATGACTGAGCATCTTTCTGTCATGAAGTAGTTCAAGAGGTCTGTAGACTATAGTATTCCTGGCCTTTTTGCTCAAGTAGGACACTCACAATTGTGTATTGTGTTAGACTCTTTGAACTAATTGCAGAATGCTTATCATATGTTTTTATCAATCTCAAATAGGAGAGAAAAATAAGTACTATATTTTCTGTTACTTTACATAAAGGCCACAGCAGTTTTCCTTTCATTTTTTTTTTTTATAAACCATCTGAAAAGACAATTGTGTCTAGCCCATCACAGTTACATCACCCCTGGGAACCAGCAGCACATTCAACCACATAAAAACAAAATTCATTTCACTCATTTTATGTTTTATTCTCTTTTTAGTAACTTTAAATTCCTGGTGATACACAGTCATCTTTGCACACATTTTTCAATTTAATGAATATTCTGAAAATAACTTTACTACTTCCTAGTTAAGTTACTTGGATAGAAATTATTATATATATTGAGATATTTAGTTATTAATTTATTTTCATATTGACTTAATTAAAGATACTCACAATTAAGAGGACTCAGGTGTTGAATTTGGATTTTATTTTTACTGTGAGAAGTAATTTGGCATGTTTTAAATAGGTGTGTGAGTGTGAGAGAGAGAGTGTGTGTGTGTGTGTTCTTTCTTCTTACCAAATTTGTTTTCTCTGTAGGGATGTTAACAGCTTGATAAAAATAATCATATTTTCTATAGGAAAAAAAACACATTCTCATAGCTCCAATATAGGAGAACCACACAATTTTTTTTTCCCTTTCCGCCCTATTCAAAACACCTGTGTAAACAAGCATGCAGCTTCCCAAATGGAAGTGTTCTCAGTTTGGTACCCTAGATGTCTATTGGATAAATTTGTGCTCATAAATTTATAAAACCTTAACACATATTGCGTTTGCAGAGACCTGTAGTGAGTGCTTGCTTTTCCTTTGTTCCTGCTGATAACTTCTATATTTCAGAATGTCTGAAAGGTTTTCAGTATAGGGCTGTAGGATGTAGATGTGTTAGTTTAATCCTCGTACCTTAAAAACTTTAATTCCAACCCTCAAGGTATAGAGGCAGGATGGTCAGAAAGTCAAGGTCATCTATTGGCTACATAGAGAGTTCCAGGCCAGCCTGGGCTGGAGGTCTAGTCTCAAAAGCATTTCATTTTCAGTCTGAAAGCACTGAAAATCAAAGAGCCACTGAGACATTTCATGTAAATCACTTCCTATTTCAACTAATCAAATGAATTTGTAGTTTTCTTGTTTAAGAATTGTTGCTTTAAGCCTTTCAGTAACTGTTTCTGACCTGTGCTGAGTATGCCAGAGGTCTGAAGCCAAGAGCAGGGGAACCAATCCAAACCTAGACATTTACAGACAGCTCTTGTCGACACTGTGTTTCATTTCATTTTCTTCACACACATGCACCTCTAATAAGTCTTACAAATGCATGCTAATTCCCACGAGGAGAATGAAAGCAACAACCACATTCCCAGATCTTCAAAAAAGGAAAGTTTTCTGTTAGTGCTACCCAGCAGTGGCTCATAACGTTTCTAGGAAAGAAGGTTTGTGTCTTCCCTTCCAAACCCCTCATATTCTCTTCTCCAAGACGCAGTCTAACCATTACCTATTCCTTCTTATAAATGTATTTTCTGAACTTGCTACACTAAAATATAATCTCCTTATGATACTGATATAGACTTCTAGCAAAACAATTATTTGTTTTTACTGATATAAAGACATCTCTCTCAAGCTTAATTATTCACTATATTAGGAACTTTGTTGTCTTACCCACCAAATCAAACATGATCCTAAGCATCTAGGTTCCATTAAGAAAAATCTACATAAATAAACAGAAGAGAATGGTTCATAGCCTTTCTCCTTCTCACACCAACTGCTTTCTTGTCTCTTTTTGGAATCTCAATGCTCTCTTTCTCTGTGACAGTTGACCCCAGACTGTCTCACTAAAGATTATTTTCTGGTAAATTCATTTAAATTACCAGGAAAGGAAGGATATAAGTGGGCTGAGAGGAGCCGAACTTCTCAAAAAAAAAAAAAAAAAATCACTTCACTGCTCAGGACAATCCTGCACAATTGCAGCCTAACTGCAGTTCTCTTGAAAGCATGACTCAGAGACATATTGATCATTTATTCTCTCTGTAATTTCTTATTATTTGTCTTTTGTGAGTACCCCAAAGACTAATGATATTTAAAACAGCTCACTGTAGCATATGACTCCAACATCAGCATCATCATAACCGTGCACAGCATCATTGTCAACACTATCCCAAAACAACAAAGTAACTACTGCTCCATCTTCACCCTGCAAAAGTTTGCAGACAATGTTCTCACTATGACTCTCTTCTCTACCTATCATATGATCGAGTTTCTGAAATTTGGAATTTAGTGCTTCTGGATAAGTCTCTAAAAGAATTACAAACAGACCAGAGTTAAATATATAAAATCCCAGAACAAAGAGCAATTACTTAACCAGAAGCTCTAGTATTTGCTTAAGATATTCAGGGCTGAATATTTGGTTTTCTAGTTTACAGAAAACATTTTCTATATGAGAGCGAAACTTAAAGATCAGACTGAGTTGAAAGTACTTCCAAAGTGGTAAAAGGTGAGTTTTCTTCTTTCAAAATTGATGTTAATATATACTCATCAGTATCAAACCCAATGGTTCTCAGAGAGGCTTCCACCAGTAATTAATGAGGGCAAACGTGGACATCCACAGCCAAACATTAGGGGAAGAAAGAGTCTAAATTGGAGATCTTCATCTGGTCCTTCCATTTGGAGCTGGGGGACCGCAGAAGAGGGGGAGGAAAGATGGTATTAGTCAGAGAGGTCAAGGACACCTGGAAAACATGGTACACAGAATCAACTAAGCAAAGCTCATAAAGGCTGCAACTGCAATCAAAAAGCCTGCACAGGTCTGAGCTAAGACCTCTTCATGTAGGTTATGCCTGGTAGCTTGGTGTTTTTGTGGGACTCCTAACAGTGGGAGCAGTGGGAGCTCTGACTCTCATGTGCTCTTGAGATCCCTTTCCTCCTACTGGGTTGCTATTACCAGCCTTGATATGAGGGTCTGTACTTAGTCCTATTGTATCTTGTTATGCTGTGTTCAGTGGATATCCCAGGGAGGCCTGCTCTTTTCTGAAGAGAAACAGAGAAGAAGTTCATATATGGAGAATGGAGGTTAGAAGGGGGAAGAGGGGAGAGGGAGGGGGCACTGGAAGAGTAGTGAAGGATTGGGAGGAAAGCAGAGGGGAAACAGAAGTTGGGATATACTAAAAACAAAAATAAAACCAATTTCTCAAAAATTTAAACAATTGAAGTTAAAAAAGAAAAGCATTAGAAAGGCAAAGATTGGAATACCCAGTAGGTAATACATATGATGCTGTTAATTTGTTATTTCAAATAAAATACAGAAATAGAGAGAAAACATGGTTTACTGTTGGGTTATTGCTTCAAATCAAGCAAAATACCAGAAAGAGTCCAATATTTTAAAAATGGCTAAAGCAATTAAAAAGAAAGAACATGGTACAAAACACTGACATTTTGAAAAAATTAATATTACAGTTATCCAAAAGAAATCTCATATTTTCCTTGTATAATATTTACAGAATAAAAAGCACACATTTTATGTATGTGGCTTGATAAGTTATAGCATAGTCCTACTCTGGTGAAGCAATTAAGAAAGGGTTTCCCCATAACACAGGCTACTTCCTTTGGCCCCTTAAATTTAATGTCTGTTAACCATAGGCAGCAAGTCTTATTAGTTCCATTAATATAGATTGGATATGCTGCATTTTAGATCTACCATAAAGAGCATTATGCCTCATGTACTCAACAATTTTTAAATGTGACATTGAAACCTTGCTCAAAGAACTGCAGTGTCACAATCTCATTGCATTATAAAAAATTCAGTTTCTGATCTACCAAAATACGTTTTTATTAATATTTCTGTGCATTGCCACAAATTATGCCATGAAAATTTTCTTACTCTGTTTCTTGCATTAGGATATGTAGAGCTAACCCAAAGCTAACAGAATGCCCCAATTTCTAGTATTCAGTGACGAGTTCTCTTCATTTCTGTAGAAAATGTAAGTCATGCTTGATACATAGAGACTATTTAAATTTGTGCAATGTAATAGCTATTAAAGTTTCAATCAAAAGAAACTAGATGCATATGAAACTTAATGGATAACAGTCCAACTCAAGTGAAGTGGGGATAGACTGGGAATAAGGCCAAAAAGGAATGAGAGTGGGAACGTGGGTATCGTGGCTCAGTGAGAAGCTGATGCTAGAAGTCTGGTTGGAGCCAAATGATGTGTTTTCCTTAGCTACAACTTCATCCCACACAAAACTGAAGGCAACAGATATCCTTGTTGATGAAGCAAACCTGGAGATTCTGGGCATCAGAAACAATTTGGTTGAGAAGTGTGTTAATAACTGTCAGAAGGTTAACAAATATCTCAGGTTCATGTGACAGATAATCAAGCAAATTATTGTTCCTATCTTCTAAATAAGTGAGCACTGCCTTTCACTCTTCTCTCATTCCATTGATTTTTACCCTCTGTTCAATAATGAAATGAACTGCATTTGCATAGTAGACAACCAGTAAGTAGACACTTTGAAATAAATTCTAGTATTCTCATGCTTAATGTTCATTGTGGATATTAGATTGTACATGTAAAAAATTACAAATGATCAAGACTTATACCAGTGTTAGCTTCTAATGCGCCAAATTGTACTATGTACTAGCTTTCCCCAGGAACCCTTTAATATGTGTTTGCTGATGACTGTAAGAGTGGAGAGGAGGAAAGAACAGACATGATGGTTGGTGAGGAATTGAGTAAGCTAAAAGGGATCTTGCTACCCTGGTGACCTGGAAAACTTCATGGGAAGATTATGACTGTCAAATGCAGTGCATAAATTTGGCTCAGTTTTACATTAGGACATTTTAGACTTACAAAAGCTTTACTAGCCTAAACTTCTCTAAGGTAAGACAGTAAAATAAACAGCAATGTCTCTTGCTTCTAACTCATCATTTATTATAGCTAGCTCAAAAACCCTATGCAAGACTAACTTAGAATATGAATCATTCTTCATGGAATTTCTAATTTAGTAACCCAAGAATTTAAATATTAAAAATAATCTCCCTCTCTTTATAATGGTATATGATATAAATTCATTTATCGGCTATTTCTTATCACAAACTAACTGAACTTTTATTACACTTAAATATTTTAAATGTGAGTTCAGGTCTGTACAGAATTTTCTTGCTCCACATTTCCACAAATGAAAACTAAATCATCTGTATTCAGGAGAAAATCAGGGTAATCTTTTAGTCAAATGGCCTTTGGTCTATTTCTTTTAGCAAGCTTCATTGCATAAAAGAAAAAAAATCCCAAATGGCTATGTAGTAGAGATGGACTCTTAAATCATTTGGTTTGTCATTTCTCAAATATTCATATATTAAGTCAAAGCATTTTGAAATTACATGATTCACTTTGTTAAAAATAAATCTCATTGTCAACTCACAGAGATTCTTAGCCACAGGCTCAAATAACATTCTACAATTTGTTTGTTTGAGAGAGGAAGTAAAAGTTTCACCTTCTTGGAAGCTGAGCCCCGTACAACAGGAAAGCTGCTTTCTGTAAAACAACTATGACACCAAATTTATAAGAAAGATATTTTCATAATGTTTAGTAGATGGTAGTAGAATTTATTCCAGAATAGATAGTGTTTATTTACTGCTAATAGTTTGAACTGCACTGTACATGACCTCTCCTCCATTAGACAGAGCTCTCTCTGCTTTTGACAGTTACACTATGTTCTCAGATATAGCTGCTGGTGGGTCAGCACAGGATGGTGCAGTAGGAAAACTGTGCTATTGTGATTGTAGCTCCTAGGAGACCCCACACCCCACACGGGCTCTACTCTAATCCCAGACTCAGCCTCTCCTGGGAGTTTCATTTAGCATATTTACTACCCAGAGACTATGTTAAGATTCAATAACTCCAGAACTCTTGATTTTTTGAACAACTAATACTAAAATTTCACAGGATCTTGAATACTTTGTATACTAGGAAATGGTAAATTGTTTATGAGGCCTGAAAATCCATGTATTTACTATGACTGTATTTTTTTTTTTTTTGATTGCTTTGGCAGAGACGTTCAGGGCCTTAGCTAGTCAAGGAATTCTAATAAATTTTGGAGCATAAGCCTACTGCTGTTTTATGCTCTAAGTTTAAATACTTCAGACCTAGGCCTTACATTTAAAGTAAAAATAATATGATTACATTGGCAATCCAGACTAATTTTAATGTACCTTACTTTACTATAAGCCAGTGGGGTGTGTGTGTGTGTGTGTGTGTGTGTGTGTGTGTGTATTACTGTACAGACTAAGTAAAAAAAATAAACACATGGTTCTTTTGGACCATCCACTTTGTATATGACAACCTAGGCTAAAACGTTCATGTAGAATGTATTTAGTCTCGAATTCTTGAAATGATGCCAATTAGACTTGAGAACATATGAGTCAATGAAAAGGGCCAAATTAAAGGAACAAAATTAAGATAATATTCATTTTACTTTGTTATTTCCCGAAGAACAAATATACTAAAACAATTCAGTATTGTAAATACACTTCTAACACAGGTTGCAGATCCTTTTCAGTGCAAACCTTGTAAATATTTCCCATAAGATAGATATAACTAATACAACAATATTCCTTTTTAAAAATATTAATTTGATTAATTAGTTTATGTGTATATACCTGTTTGCATTAATGTGTGTTCATCTGTGCATGCTCACAGATCTTTGCAGGTGGAGGCAAGAAAAGGGTTTGGTTTCGCACAGAGCTGGACTACAGGTGTTGTCCAGATACCCAACTTGTTACAAGGGTGTTGAAATCTGAACTGTGGTCTTTATGGTTGCACAGCAAGGTCCCTGTGGTGTTTTGTATATGCTTGGCCCAAGGAAGGGCACTATTAGGAGGTGTGGCCTTGTTGGAGTAGGTGTGTCACTGTGGACATGGGCTTAAGACCCTCACCCTAACTTCCTGTTATTCTTCCACCAGCAGCCTTCAGATGAAGATGGACAACTCTCAGCTCCTCCTGTACCATGTTCCTGCCTAGATGCTGCCATGTTTCTCCCTTGATGATACTGGACTGACCCTCTGAACCTGTAAGTCAGTCCCAATTAAATGTCCTTATAAGACTTGCCTTGGTCATGGTGTCTGTTCACAGCAGTAAAACCCCATCTAAGACAGAAGTTGGTACCAGGGACTTGGGTATTGCTATGATAGGCCTGACCATGCTTTTGTTTAGAAGAATGTGGATTTTATGAAAGCAGTGGAATACTTTAAATGGGGCTTAGTGAACTATCATAGTAGGAATATGGAAGACTTTGTTACTGAGAGTGATTTGAATGATGCAGACCTGGCCCAAGTGGTTTCAGTGAAGAATTTCAATACATGGCCTAGAGACTGATTTTTTGTGGTATTTTGGTGAAGAATGTGACTAATTCTTCCCCTTGCCTGAAGAGTCTGCCTGAGGCTAAGGTGAAGAGACTCAGGTTAATTGCATAGACAAGGAAGTCTCAGAAATGCACATCAAAGACTTTCTTCTCTGGTTAAGTCTCATGAAGAGCATTTTAAACAAGCCTAGCAAGCTGAGAAAAGAAAAATATAAAATATATTTTTAATCAAGTAATATATTTTAAAATAAATTATTAATCGAGTAATAAAGGGACACAGGAAGTGAAAAAGAGCTGAATCCTGTGTTCAAGGATATTAAATTGAATTAAGGTAGTAATCACCTTGTGGCAAGATTCCACCCAACTAAATTTAGATCCAGGTGTGGAAGTACAAGCCTTTAATCCCAGGAGGCAAAGATAAGCAGATCTTTGAGTTCAAGGCCAGCCTAGAACAGAACAAGTTCTAGTTAAAGAAAAACTTAAATCCTGGCTTGGTGTTCCATGTCCTTAATCCCAGTGTTTAGGAGACAGGCATGTAGATCTTTGAGTTCAAAGTCAGTTTATGGAGCAACTTCCAGGACAGCCAAGCTTAGGCAGTGAAGGAATTGGAAAACAGAAAGTTGATGATAATGTAATAGAACAACAGAGCCATATTCCAGCTCCTGTAAACAGCAGAATTCAGCAGCTTTGGTCATGTGTCTCTAGTTTTATAGTTAAGAGGAGAAGGAGACTACAGGGATAATTGATGCAGGTTAGCTGGAGCTAAGAAATTAGTGGTGATTAAGAAGAGACCAGCATCATTGAGGTGAAATCTTCTGGGTAGTGTTTTCTGAGAGCACAAAGAAGCTGTGTTCCAGGGATAACCTAGGTTGTACCTCCTGATGCAGCTGTACTTGGTAATGTATAAGAGTTACCCAGTGGTACTGGCTTTGAAGCATGAAGGGGTCATGGAAAGCAGCTGAGGCTCAGCACTGTGAGAGGCCATGGAAGGCCATTGGTGAAGGTACAGCCTCAGTTGTAGTTGAAAGTCCAGGACTGAAGGAATCATGCAAAGGATTTGAAGCTTGGCACCATGAAGAGAGCCTTTGAGAGGCTATTGGTGAAGCCTAGTTATAGTGGAAGACTCCGGTGTATTATAGATGCCAGTACCATGGGTTGATCACCAAGAAGAGCAGCAGCAGTCGACTGGATCAACCTGAGTTAGAGTGCTACAGAGGGTAGAGTTGAAGAAGTGATGCTAGCCTTAATGAGGAGCCCAGACGATCATGTGTGGATCCCAGATATTGAAACAAGAAGCTGTAACATTGAAGTTGCCTTGGAGACCCCAAAATGTTTGAGATGAGGAAAACTGCTGACAGGAAATGGAACCAGCCCAGGAGAAAGAAATTTGTTGCAGTCAAAGAAGATGAAAAAGAGTTGGGGATTTGAAGAGCACTTTGACATCAGATATGGAGATACAGAGTTTGGACTTTGTCCAGCTGATTTCCTGTCTTACTTTGGGGATTACAGTTAAGTGACTGGATGAATCTAAGAAAATATCTTGAACTTTGGACTTTTAACATTGTTGAGACTGCTATAGACTATGAGGACTTGGGAAGTTGGACTAAATGCATATTTTATTATGCTATGGTTAGGTATGGCCCCCATATACTCATGTGTTTGAACAAGCCTATGGAGGCCAGGGAGTGGAATGTTATGGTTTGTATATGCTTGGCCCAAGGAATGGCACTATTAGGAGGTGTGGCCTTGTTGGAGTAGGTGTGTCACTGGACATAGGCTTAAGACACTCACCCTAGTGGCCTGGAAGTTAGTCTTCCACCAACAGCCTTCAGATGAAGATGGACAACTCTCAGCTCCTCCTGTACAATGTTTCTGCCTAGATGCTGCCATGTTCCTGCCTTGAGACTGGACTGAACTCCTGAACTTGTAAGCCAGCCCCAATTGAATGTCCTTTATAAGACTTACCTTGGTTATGGTGTCTGTTCACAGAAGTAAAACCCTAACTAAGACAGTCCCTTACCACTGAACTATCTATCAAGACCTAGAGGTATATTTCTTCTGGTGTCAAATATATTACGTTGTCTCATTTCAATAGGTCTACTATATCAGGGTCCTAATTATCTTATCTCAGATATGAAGCAGCCATGCCATGAAAGTACAAGGACCATGTCCATGTGGAGTTATACAGTGTTGCCAACCATAGAGATCAAAAAAACTCACCACACTCTGTACCACTTGTCACCTGTATGTATCAGTTGCTCATGCTTTGATCCTCTATGCTCTAGCCTACTGCACAAAAACACTACAAGCAGAGTATCTGAGCCAACAAGCAGGCAGAGCTGCACATGCAAAATGTTCTCTTCATCTGCTTTGGCAAAGTGCTCTGCATGAAGCTAAATAATAGGATCTTGCTTACAAAGCTATAGCAATGCAAAAGCAGGGGTAATGGCTAAGGAAATGGCTAAGTGAATAAAGTATTTTTGGGGTAAGAATTAGGACTGAAGTTCAGATTCCCAACACTCATGGAGGTAAGTGAATCCAGCACTGGATTAATAGCCAAAGGCTCTCTGGTCAACCATTCTGATTTAATCCACGAACTCTTGGTTCACAGAGAGATATCAGCTTTATCTTAAAAAATATTAATAGAAGATATCTGATGTTAATCACTGAGCTATAAATATACTCTCATAGGTGTATACACACCACCACCCACCCACCCACACACACACATTGAAACAATAGTGCTGCGGAATTAAAGGATATACAGGAGTGATATAGCAAGTGAACCAGTGGACTGATGGCAGGCTGGCATGGAGGCACAGCACTGACAATTGTAAAAGGGCACCATGCAGCTCATGGAGAAATTGCAAGTGAGTCAGAAGAAAAAGTCCAGAGGGCAAACCTTGTAAACATTCATACAAGATGTCCATAATGTTTCTTTAATGCTCCTTGACATTCAATATAAACTGGACTACTTGAATGACATTCTTTTTGTGCTGTTTAACATTTAATTAGCATATATTAATTATACAAAATAATTGGCTTCATGGAGCTATTTCAAGTGTGTATATACAGAACTTTGATCATATTTATCCATAACCTTTTCTGGTATCCTTTCTCTACTACCTCTGCTTCCCTTCCTCTTCACACATAATTCTTTTTCTACATGCATGTCTATTTAAAGCTCTAGATTGAAGGACACAGACTGAAGCCCAGGCAAGATGGACATCATTTAAGAAAAGAGCAACACCTGCTGGTTACTTGTGCCAGGCTTTAATCAAGCAACATGGCTTCTCTAACAAGGGATCACTTCCAAAAACCTGGGTCTGTGTGATCCAGCTGAAGTGCAGACATACCATACTCTTTAATCCCTTTTTGCTGGAATACAGACCTGACTTTGGTATACATCTATAAAGTAAAATTAGTGTGTAGAGGAAGCAGCCATGTTTGAAAAAGACATCTAATTGAGGGGCAAACAAAGTGATGAATCAGAGAAAAAATTTGACAGAATGAGTCAGGGGTAGGATATACCCAACTCTCAGGAGAAATGATATTTAAAAGCAGTTCAGGGAGAGAGTCAGTTCAGTTAGTTCAGTTGAGTGGAGCTGAGTTTGGGAATAAATGTAGTGAGTGCAGTGCAGTGGAGTTGAAGCAGTTAAAGCCAGAGAATGAGAAGGAATCAGAAGATTAGAACAGACTGACAGAGTTAGTTTGAGGTAAAGCAGAGCAATTCATTGAGAAGTCAAGAGAAGCCACTTTGGATCAATCAGTTTGGAGAGGATTTTGAAGCAGACCAAGATGAGTTGAACCATTCAGTCAGAGTTCAGAATAAAAACTAGAAAGGGTGAGCTTATTCAGGAGTAAGCCTCTAACATAACAATTACATCTGATGAATAAAAGTTACTTTTACACCTGGGAAAAGAGAGGTCAAATGAGTACCAGAGGAAGGTCCAGAACCTCTCCTGCCCAGTGGAAGCACTTAAAGAAAGCAAGCAGCCCTTGCAATGCTGGATGTATGAAACCAATGGAGATGATGCTTAATGGACACCTGTGGGATATAGGATGAGATTTAGAATAAGAAAGAAAACACACCACATCCATGGATATAGGAACTGCAGCATGTTCATGTGGCCCTTAACATAGAAATCATTACAAAGTATTGCTGTAATAAGACAGAAAGAGCAGGCTTTTTTTTTTCTCTTCCAAACCTTTCTTGTACAAATCTGGCAGTAAGTATTCTGAAGTCTTTCTACTTGACAGCCACTCAGAAAGGGTATTTCAGACTAGGAACATGCAAGAAAGTGGAGAGGATTACCACAAAACTACTTAAAATTAAAATGATGTTGGTTAAAAAAATTAACCCTCTTCCCATGCCAACATATTATCAACAAGAACCATAGACATCACTGTCTTATTGAAACAGTTGTGAAATGACCTTCTATACTTTGACAGTACCACAAGATGGATCTGGAGTAGAAAGCTTTAGTTCTTAGAAAAGAATATTTCTAGAACATACAGCCAAAAAGTTTACTTTCTGAAGAAATTGTGTAATAGAACATTTTAAGAAATGTAGTTTTAAAAGATTTTAGTTTTAGTTTTAGGTATATATCTATGTGCCTTTGTGTCTGTCAGGTGAGTACAGGTGCCTATGGAGGCCAGAAGAAGGCATTGGATTCCCAAAAGCTGGAACACCAAATATGGGTGCTGGGGACCACACTCAGGTCTTCTGGGACAGCATCAAGCGCTCTTAACTGCAAAGCCATTTCTCCAGCTCTTAAGAAATATTTTAAATACTATTTATACTTTGTTTCCTATTCAACATTTAACCAACTTGATTCTGCTTCAGTAATTCCCTACAAATAATAATGAAAAACAACAGATTTAAGAATGAATGTAACACAATACGGTGACAGGTGTAGTGATAATCTACTTTTTGAGAATTTTAAAGTTAGAGAGAGAAGATCAGTTCAGTAGCCAGAGGAGAGTATGGAGCCAAGATATCTGTGCTTTTGGGTTTTAAAAGCTGTGTGATGTTTAGGTGTGTGTGAGCTAATACTAAGGGAGTAGAGTTTGATGGTGCAAGTGTAAAGAATGGGTATATATTAATAGGCTCAAAGGTTTTGAAGGAAGCAGAGGATGGGTCTCTGGACCAGCAGCAAGTTGAAACTGAGCTGCAGTCTCAGTTTCCCATTGATCACTGTATATGTGCCGAGCAAGTGGCATGGATGCTGGGGGTGGTGAGCTGGTGGCAGAACCACGTGGTTTCACTTTCATCATATTGAATTTCTAACCCTGTTTTGAGAGGTTATCTGATGCACATCAAAAATAAGTGGAGAAGACTTTAGGAAAAAGGACAGGACCATGAATTCAATAGACAAATGTGCTCTTCTAGAAGTGGGAGAATGCTCCTTCAAGATTTAAATTGAGCTCTATCTTTTTCTTTAGCTAATCTACTGCCTTTGTTCACTTAGAATATAAAAGTAATGGAGTCAGCTCCTGCTTTCATGATAGGAATCTCATGACTACAATATAGCATCTCAGGAAAAGAAGAGGGGAAATCATTAGGTATAAATACCAGGTATTTGATAATTGACTTTATTTTCCTTTGGTTGTCATGCACATGTTTCTATGAATAAAAAAAACCTGGCTGAGATATTAAAAATAAACAAGTTGGTACACACAGCCTTGAATCTTATTCCAATTCAAACTTTAGCTCGTGTTACTTGAGCATAGACTTTAGTATCAAGAAAAATAGCCTATAGACTTTGTGCTAAGGCAGTTAGAACACATATCATATAGATCAATTGAAGAATGTGTTTAAAAATAGAAGTGTTTGATCAATCCAGCAGGGAAGGCTAGAAGAATGCCAAGAAAGATAACACAAAAGCAATAAAAGCAGACTCAATCATGAGAACAGGGCCAAGCTGCGGAGGCTGTGTCTAAATAATGCCAACACAAACACTTGGCAAGTGGAGCATCCAGCCCGTGAGCTATAGGACACTTGCAATTGACTTGACTAATGTACTTTTCACTTAACTGAAATAAGTGACTTTTCAAAACCCATTGACACATATGTGATGAAAGGGTCCAAGAGAAAAGAAAAGAGAGGATACCATTGGGGAAGGGTGGATAAACAATGGCCTCCTAAGGAGGGTTGAATTAAAATGAGAGCAAATTTTGAAGAAGGGTTAATTTAGACACATGACTTTTAATCTGCAATATAATATATAAAACATAGTTACCTAAATCATAGGAATTACATTTGTAACAATGAAGAAGGTAAGCTGGAGATTTGACAGAGTCACATTTTTTGGTTCTTATATTGACCCAGATGCATTTATTTATAGCATATCTCACTGGAATGCAAGTTGTTATCATTGCGTTACGCTTTCATTTGCTATTATAAAAATGTTCTTTACATCACTACATCTGTTATTTTTTAAATGCAAATGTTTAAGTCATTTTTTCCAACACTTTTGATGTAATTATAATAGTCAAAAGAGGGTGTACATACTTATCTATGCATTCTTACATACATGTACATGTATATATGTATACACATATATATATCTACATATATACATGCATGTGTACACTTGAAAAAGTAGGTTTTTGTAAACTGTGTTGGAACCAGCTACCAACTATAATACTCTCTATAGGAAATTTTTCTTTCAAAGTTTTAAGTCACTAATATGCAAATGGACCACAATCTGTTGCTTTCTTGGGGCTTATCTATACTACCAGTTATGCAACATAAGTGTCTTATCCAAATAATGAACCATGGGCCTAAATTATGGGCTAAGGTGTAAGTGTAAACTGTCTTTGACTTTGGGTACCTGCCTTCTTCTTTTATGATGACCTCTTTCCTTTTCTATAGAAAACTCACTGTTCCCTGGGGTTCCCCTTTTCTTTGAGATAGACTAAACTAAAAAATTTAAACAACAATTTTACTTACTCTTCAAATTTTTTAGAAACTAAATAGATAAAGCTTTAAAAGTTGAGTAGGAAGCTAGAGAAATGGCTGACTGATTGCAAGAACTTGGTATTCTTGCAGGGGACTTGGGTTGAGCTCCCAGCAACAACATCCTGGCTTACAAGTGCCCAAAACTCAGGTTCCAGGGAATCTGCCTTCTGTGAGTATCAGGCAGGCACATGACACATGTACATACATAAAGGTACACACACACATGTATATGTATGTATGTTCTGTGTCATTTGGCTATAGTGCAAACATGCCATTAGTACACACCTTTTATTGCAAACAATACAGGTAAGACTAATTTGTAGAAGGAAGCAGCCGTGTTTAAAGTGATGTCTAATAGAAGGGTGTATTAGTCAGGGTTCTCTAGAGTCACAGAACTTATAGGCAAGCTCTATATAGTAAGGGAATTTGTTAATGACTTATAGTCTGTAGTCAAACTCCCCAACAATGGTCAGCAGTAGCTGTGAATGAAAACCTAAGGATCTAGCTGAGGATTCTACTTCCCCAGGTAGGGTAAACCACTGAGAATGTGAAAACTCAGAATTCTCAGCTTCAACAGGGTCTTCCCACATATCCCCATCCCAAGTTATAAGATCCCATTCTTTGCCAATTAATGGACTTACTTTAAATGCTGATACCCTCTGAGGCTGAGACCTGAACTTTCACTGCAATTCAGCCAATCTTATAATGAGGGCTTCAGTTTGATTTTCTGCAACTTGAGCTCTATGGCTGCTAGAGAGAAGATTCTCTTCAAGGACACACTTAGCAACTTTTAGATTGGTCACTTGCATCTGGATCCGTTCAATTTTATTATACAGCTCCTTCTTTTCCTTCATCATCTTTTCCAGAGATACTAAGAGCATCTGGCCAGCAAAGTCATTTTCAAATTATTTTCCCATATTGCAAAAAATTTTGAGCACACCATCACCCAATTCATCAAGATTCTCAATGGCATTAGCTTCTTTAAGTTTAAAATATATTTCCAACCACTGGTCTTCAATATCCTCCAAGCTCCCAGAAGAGAGCAGATCTGGAGAGGTTTCAGCAGTTGAAGGTGCTGGAGAATTATTAAACCAACTGCAGATTCTTAAGGACCTGAAATCGTCTTCAACAAAATCATAGAAGAAAGCTTCCCCAACTTAAAGAAAGAGATGGCTATAAAGGTACGAGAAGCTTATAGAACACCAAATAAATGGGACCAGAAAAATAAAATCCTTCTGTCACATAATAATCAAAACACTGAATGCACAGAACAAAGAAAGAATATTAAAAGCTGCAAGGGAAAAGTGTCAAGTAACATTCAAAGGTAGACCTATCAGAATTACACCAGACATCTCACCAGAGACCATGAAAGCCAGAAGAGCCTAGTCAGAGGTCATGCAGACTTTAAGAGAACACAAATGTCAGCCCTATTATACTAAAGGCTACTATAGCCAGCAAAACACTCAATCAACATAGATGGAGAAACCAAAATATTCCAGGACAAAACCAAATTCAAACAGTTCAGCCAGACAAGATATTAACCATCTCACAACAATGCCAAAGGGAGAGAACCACATGCACATAATGCCACCTATGAAAACAAACATAACAGGAACTAACAATATCTTTAATATCTCTCAATATTAATGGACTCAACTCACCTATAAAAAGACATAAGCTAACAGACTGGGTACGCAAACAGTATACAACATTTTGCTGCATACAAGGAACACACCTCAATAACAAAGACAAACACTACCTCAGAGTAAAAGACTGGAAAAAGATCTTCCAAGCAAATGGTCCCAAGAAACAAGCTGGAGTTGCCATCCTAATATACAATAAAATAGACTGTCAAGCAAAAGTTATCAAGTGAGATGAGGAAGAACATTTCATATTCATCAAAGGGAAAATTCAAAAGTCTCAATTCTGAACATCTATGCCTCAAATGCAAGGTCACCCACATTCATAAAAGAAACTTTACTAAAGCTCAAAACACACATTGAACCCCACACAATAATAGTGGGAGACTTCAACACCCTAGTCTCACTAATGGACAGGTCATTGAAACAGAAACTAAACAGAGGCAGAGTGAAACTAATAGAGGTTATGAACCAAATGGATTTAACCAATATCTGCAGAATATTTCACCCTAAAACAAAAGAATACACCTTCCTTTCAGCACCTCATGTTACCTTCTCGAAAACTGACAATATAATCGATCACAAAACAATCCTCAGCTGGTATAAGAGATTGAAATAATCCCATACATTCTATCAGACCACCATGGCCTAAGGCTGGTCTTCAATAACAACAAAAACAAGAGAAAGCCCACATGCACGTGGAAACTGACCAACTCTCTACTAAATGATAACTTGGTCAGGGAAGAAATAAAGAAAGAAATGAAAGACTTCCTGGAATTCAATGAAAATGTCAACAGAGCACACCCAAACTTGTGGGACACAATAAATGCAATGCTAGGAGGAAAATTTATAGCACTAAGTGCTCTGATAAAGAAACTGGAGAGATATTACACTAGCAACTTAACAGCACACCTAAGAGCTCTAGAACAAAAAGAAGCAAACACACCCAGGAGGAGTAGATGGCAGGAGATACTCAAATTTAGGGCCAAAATCAACCAAATAGAAACAAAGAGAACAATACAAAGAATCAACAAAACCAAAAGCTGGTTCTTTGAGAGAATCAACAAGATAGATAAACCTTTAGCCAAACTAACTAAAGGGCCCAGAGGCAGTATCCAAATTAACAAAATCAGAAATGAAAAGAGAGACACAACAACAGAAAAGGAGGAAATTCAAAAAATTATCAGATCTTATCACAAAAGCCTCTTCTCGACAATTTGGAAAATCTAGATGAAATCTTGACAGAAACCACAGCAAAAGTTAAATCAAGAGCAGGCAAACTATCTAAACAGGCCCATATACCCTAAAGAAATTGAAGAAGTCATTAAAAACCTCCCAACCAACAAAAGCCCAGGGCCAGACAGCTTTAGTGCAGAATTCTACCAAGACTTCAAAGAAGACCTAATACCAATATTCCTCAAACTATTTCATAATATAGAAATAGAGGGAATACTACCTAATTCATTTTATGAAGCCACAGTTACTCTGATACCTAAGTCACACACAGTCGCAACAAAAAAAGAGAACTTCAGACCAATTTCGCTTATGAATATCAACACAAAAATACTCAGTAAAATTCTTTCAAACCGAATCAAGAACACATCAAAAAACCATCATTCACCACAATCAAGTGGGCTTCATCCCAGTGATGCAAGGTTGGTTAAATATATGAAAATCTATTAATGAAATCCACTATATAAACAAACTCAAAGAAAAAAAATCACATGATCATCTCCTTTGATGAAGAATAGAATACCCATTCATGTTAAAATATTGGAGAGATCAGGAATTCAAAGCCCGTACCTAAACATATTAAAAGCAATTTACTGCAAACCATCAGCCAATATGAAATTAAATGGAGAGATACTTGAAGCAATCCCACTAAAATCAGGGACAAGACAAGGATGGCAACTCTCTGCACATCTATTCAGTATAGTACTCAAAGTTCTAGCTAGAACCATAAGACAACAAAAAGGGATCAAGGGGATACAAATTGGCAAAGAAGATATAAAAGTATCACTATTTGTAGGTGATATGATAATATACATAAACAACCTGAAAAATTCTACCAGAGAATTTCTACAGCTGATAAACAACTTCAGCAAAGTGGCTGGATATAAAATTATCTCAAATAAATCAGTAGCCTTCCTCTACTCAAAGAATAAATAGACTGAGAAAGAAATTAGGGAAACAACTCCCTTCACAATAGCCACAAATAATAAAAATATCTTGGGGTAACTCTAACCAAACAAGTGAAAGATCTATATGACAATAATTTAATGTCTCTCAAGAAAGAAATTGAAGATCTCAGAAGATCTCTTATGCTCATTGATTTGCAGAATTAACATAGTAAAAATGGCCATCCAACAAAAGGCAATCTATAGATTTACTGCAATCTTCATCAAAATCCTAACCCAATTCTTCAAAGACAAGAAAAAAGAAATTCTCACATTCATCTGGAAAGGCAAAAATCCAGAAGAGCAAAAACAATTAACAATAAAAGAACTGCTGGGCGAATCACCATTCCTGACCTCAAGCTATATTACAGAGCAGTAGTGATAAAAATTGTATGGTATTTGAACAGAGACAAACATGTTGATCAATGGTATAGAACTGAAGACCCAGAAATAAAACCACGCACTTATGGACAACTGTTCTTTGACAAAGTAGCCAAAAATATACAGTGCAAAAAAGAAAGCATCTTCAATAAATGGAGTGGGTCAAACTGGATGTCTGTATGTAGAAAAATGAAAATAGACCCATATTTGTCACCTTGCACAAAGCTCAAGTCCAAGTGGATAAAGGACCTGATACATAAAACCAGATACACTAAATCTAATAGAAGAGAAAGAGGGAAAGAACCTTGGCACAGGGGGAAATTTCCTAAACAGAACTCCAATGTCTCACACCCTAATATCAAGAATTTATAAATGGGAACTCATAAAACTGGAAAGCTTCTGTAAGGCAAAGGACATAGTCAATAGGACAAATCAGCAACCTATAGATTAGGAAAATAATCTTCATTAATCCCACAATCTGATAGAGGGATAATATCCAAAATATATAAAGAACTCAACAAGCTAACCATCAAAAACCAAACAACCCAATCAAAAAATGGGATATAGAACAAAACAGAATTCACAACAGAGTAATCTTGAATGGCTGAGAAGCACCTTAAGAAATGTTCAAAGTCCTTAGTGATCAGGGAAATGCAAATCAAAATGACCATGAGATTCCACCTTACACCAATCAGAATGGCTAAGATCACATGTTGGCAAAGAATGTGGAGAAAGAGGAACACTCCGTGCTGGTGGGATTGCAAACTGGTACAACCACTCTGGAAATCAATCTGGAGGTTCCTCAGAAAATTGGAAACAGATCTCCCTGAAGACCCAGCTCCACTCTGGGGAATATACCCAAAAGATGCCCCCACAAGATCCCTGGGGCATGTGTTTCACTGTTTATAGCAGCCTTGTTTGTAATAGCCAGAAGCTATAAATAACCCAGATGTCCCATGACAGAAGAATGGAAGCAGAAAATGCGGTTCATTTACACAATAGAATACTACTCAGCTATAAAGAATGAGGACATCCTGAGTTTTGCAGGCAATTGGATAGAACTAGAAAATATGCTGAGTGAGTTAACTCAGACACAAAAGGACATGCATGATATGTACTCACTAATAAGTGAATATTAGCCTTTAAAAGCATAGAATACCCAAGATACATTTCACAGAACACAAACATGTTAACAAGCTGAAAGGCCCAAGTGAGGACACCTCAATCTCACTTGGGAGGGAGAAGCAAGTAATAACAAGTGGGAGGAGGAAGAGACCTGGATCGGAAAAGGAACAGGGAGGGGAAGAGGGAAACATGATCAGGTATTAGGTGGGGAGAAGGACTGAAGCCCTGAGTGCCAGCAGAAAGAATGGAAACAGGCAACCTTGGGAGGTAGGAGGTGGGGGTCCCTCCAGAATGTACCAGAGACCTAGAGGTGAGAGAGTTTCAGGACTCAAAGACTTTAGATGAAATGCCCAACAGTGGGGAGAGAGAACTTGTAGAGCCCACCTGCAGCAGAAAGGTAGGGCATCAAGTGAGTGATGGGGTTGCCATCCTATAGTCAAACCTCTGACCCATAATTGTTCCTGTCTGAAAGAACTGCAGTAACAAAAATGGAGAAGAGCCTGAGGGAAAGGTGGTCCAGCAACAGGCCCAAAGTAGGCTCAAGCGGAAGCCCCAAGGCCTGACGCTATTACTAAGGCTATGGAGCACTCACAAAAAGAGATCTGTCATGACTGTCCTCTGAAAGACCCAACAAGCAGCTGAATGAGTCAGATGCAGATATTTACACTCAACCAATGAACAGAAGCTGCTGACACCTGTGGTTGAATTTGGGTAAAGCTGGAAGAAGCTGAGGAGAAGGGCGATCCTGTAGGAGGACCAGCAGTCTCAACTAACCTGGACCCCCAAGATCTCTCAAACACTGGACCACCAACCAGGCAGCATACACCAGCTGATATAAAGCCTCCAACACATATACAGCAGAGGACTTCTGGGCCTGGGTTCAGTTAGAGAATATGTATCTAACCCTCAAGAGACTGGAGGCCCCAGGAAGTGAGAGGTCTGGTGGGGTAGGGTGTGGGAACATCCTCATGGAGACAGGAAGGTGGGAAGGAGGTACAAGATGGGGAGCACTCAGAGAGTGGACTGGGAGTGGGATAAAATCTGGAGTGAAAAAAAAAAAGATTAAATGAAAATTTAAAAACAGAAAAGAAAAAATATGCTAATTTCTTTTACACCACTTAAGTTGTTGATATACTCCTTTTTTATTTTTTTTACATAGATTTATTTTATTTTACATGTATGAATATTTCATCTGCAGGTAAATACATGCATCACATGGCATGTCTGGTGCCAGTAAAGGGCAAAAGAATATATCATATCCCCTGAAACTGGAATGACAGATGGGTTTGAACCACTAAATGCATGCTGTAAACTAAAGCTGGGTCCTATACAAGATCAACAAGTGCTCTAAACCATTGAGCCATCTTTCCAGATCCAATTATTAAGCACTTCTAATTCTTAAATACAAACTAAACTAACTGGTAACAAATACCTACATCAATTATAGAAAATATGATTGACTAATTTCTATTACATTTTCTATGGAAATGTTATCTTTCACACTTTTTTAACCAGAAACAATGTCATATCCTTAAAGCAGCCACATGGGCAACAGTGATACTAAATTCACTTTGAGAGCATACATCTTTTATTTCAGAATATTTTTTATTATCAGCCATACTTCAAGTGTTGAAAGACTATCTTACACTTATAAAATGTTCTCTCTTCTACATTCAGTTTTGTTCTATTGTTTAAGTAACCTAGACATTTACTGCAGATTACTAGAAGATGAAAAGGGTATTTTGCTTTTGCATACACCAAATGTGTTTCATTTGAAAAGACATGCCATTATCTGATAACAAAATAAATAACTACAACTGCCTCTCTAAGAGCCTTAATTACAAAGTGAGTTTAAAAGACTGGCTCTTACTGATCTACTCTAGCATGATAAAAATCGTTCCCTCTATTCTATTGTTTCATTAAAGGTGATTTACTGCCATTGACCAATAATAAATAAAAGCATGACTGATTAATAGAAGTAAATGATAAAACAGAACAACCCAATGCTATAGACAATCAATAGATTCCAAAAATTTTACCCATTTTTGCCTCTGGCTATGATGATTTTGTTAGTTGGTTTGTTCATGTACTTTTATTTATTTTTAAACTGACACAAGTTGTATATGTATATTTGTGTATACATATACATGTGTGTACACATACATTTGTATAGTTATATAGTTATTTTGACATAGATATACATTATAGAATAACAACTACTTTGTATATGTATTACCTCACATTCTCATTTTTAATTATTTACCTGTATTTAATTTATTCATGTGTATGCAGGCCTTTGTAATTTTACATGCATCACATTGGCACAGGAGTCCAAGAAGGCAAGTAAAGGATGTCAGATCCTCTGAACTTGAGTCAAGGGTATTTGTGAGCCACCATATGGGGAAAACAGTGGCCACTGTAAGAGCAGTTAACAATCAACTCCTGAGCCATCTCTCCAGTCGCTTATTATTTTCCAGAGAAAATGCTTAATTCCTATGTCCACAGCAATTTTCAAAACTTTGTCTATGCCTATAACTTCTGTGTGTACAACAGGTCTTTGAAATCTATTACTTTGTTAATTGGAGTATTTTGGGGTAGCTGGGTAGCTGCCATTCTCTAATAACTAGCACCCAAGACTGCACTTCTCTAAACCCAAATGTTCAGCTTATATACTTAAGTGAGATCACATGTATTGGTCACTCGGTTCCATGTTTGTTGCTCTTAAAAGCCCTATGTTCATCTATATTGTTGAAAATGTCAGGTTTTCTTCTTGTTACTCCAAACAGTGGTCTATTTTGTAAATTTTCCTTGTTTCTTTCATCTATTCATCCAATTGGCAAATGTCTATATTTATTTAGTCTACATCTTGGCTATTGTACAGAATGATATTATGAGTACAGATATAAGGAAACATTTTTAAAGCATTGATTTTATCTCTGTTAGATATACAGTCATCGGGAGAATAACTAGATCACTTTTCATGTATAGAGGCTGCTATGCTGTTGTCTGCAATAGCTGCGTAAATTAATAATCTCCATGTACAAGTGATTCTTTTCTCCACATTGCCTCCTCCTACCTCCTGCCATTTGATGATAGCCATTATATCATGGATGAGATAACATATCTCATTGTGGTTTTAATTTGCATTCTCTGATGTTTAGTAATATCAAGTTTTTTCTTCTTCTTTATATATGAGTCTAGTCATCCCTATATTCTTTTGATAAATGATTATTATTTGTGGGAGTAGATTTAAGTCTCACTCCACAAAATGGAACTAATACTTGATAGTACTCTGGCATCCCAGTACCTAAAAATATGTAGGCAGGTGGTCTAGGGAGAAACCAAATATTACTATTCTGCTAAAGAAACATGGAAGTAAACTGACCCTTAAGAACACCCTGATATACCTATAGATCAGTGTCTCAGTCAGCCATCATCAGAGAAACTCCCTCCTCTATTGGATGAAATATAACACAGAGACCCACAGCTGGACAATAAATAGACTTTGGAATGCTCAATCCTTAATGTGATGTCTTCATCAAACTCTTCTCTCACAGTGCATGGAGCTATGCAGAAGAAACAGAAAGATTATAATAGCCAGAGGGGATAGATGACATCAAGGAGACAATGTCTTCCAAACTCAGCAGGACTGATGCATGTGTGAACTCACAAAGATTGTGGCAGTATGTACAGGCCTGCATTGGTTTAAGTCAGATGGATTCCCTTGCTGAGAAGAGAAGTGGACATGCATGAGCTCCCATACTTAACTAAAAAGCTATCTCCAACCTATAACCACTTGAAAAGAAAAAAAAAATGTTTTCGCTAAAGGAATATCACTGGATATACAGCATACTTAAGGAAAGCTTCATATCCAACTGCAGATGGTCAACACAAATTAAACACAAATGGTGTCTTGGGAAATTTAGTTGTTGCTTTATTTATACAGTTTTTAAACCCTACTGATTGAATAGTACTGTGTATTGTAGTCTCTGATTTTGTGTTTTTATGCTGTGTTTGTGTGTGTGTGTGTGCATGCGTGCATGTGTGTGTACATGTGTGTGTTTGTGTATCTGTGTCTGTGCACATAAGCACATGTTTCTTGTGATGTTTCTTTTTATTCTAGTTTTCTCTTTTGTCCTTTTATTTTCTAAGGAGAGAGAGAAAGAAAGCTTGGAGTTTTGGAGTTGGACAAGTGGGGAAGGAGAGAGGATTTGGGAGGTATCTATGGAGGGTAAACTATGATCAGAATGTATTGTGTGAAAACGTTTTATTTTCAAGAAAAAATATGTTCATTCAGATCTTTTGCCCGTTCTAAAATCAGAATATTGGTTTTCTTGTTCTTCAGATGTTTGAGTTTCTTATACATGTTGCATATTAGTCCTTCATAAATGTATATTTTTAATGCATATTTCCCTCTGTTGCATAGATTGCCATTCTGTTCAGTTTTTGTTTTGTTTTGATGGTGTAGAAGATCTTTATTTTGATGATAATTTTTACATCCTGTTGCTTGTATCTTAGTTCATATGCAAAAGTCTTTATCCATATGAGTGCCATGAAGCTATTCCCAGTTACTTTTTAGATATTTTATGGTGCTGTATCTAAGTCTTTACCTGTTGCTTCTAAGTCTTTAATCTCTTTTCTGGACTTTTGTTATTATATGAGATGCAGTCTCATTTTAGTCTTTTGTCTACAGATATCCAGTTGTCCCAATACTGTTCATTGAAAACAATCCCTCCTTTTATGGTTTTGCCAAGAATAAATTATCGATATTTGAATGGTTAGATGATCTCTCTATGCTTTCCTTAGTCTGTGTTTATGCTGGCCAAACCCAATCTCATTATGGGTTTTAAATATTTTTGTCAGGTAGTATAGTACTTCCAGTTACTTTTACAGTATACCAAACATTGTCTCACAGCAAACCAAGATTGAAAATACCTTGATGTGGTTCAATGACAAAGGACAGAGTGCTCAATCTGCTGCCAGTGAGCCCAAGCTTTCTCTTACTTCTTTCTAGCCAGCACATTGAAGGTTTCACCTGTATAAAAACTTTCAGGAATAGTGATACACACACTTTTTTCTTTACCTGGGACTCCACAGGACAAAATTGGGACAATTCTTTAATTTTAGTCTGTGTCTTCCCTATTTTGTTATTATAATTTAAAATGGTTGAAAGGACTAATAATCTAGAATATTTATCCACACTTTATAAATATATAAATCTTTATAAAACGTGATCAAGTTTCCCTTCACAATTTGTCTTTGTGTTACATTATATTATTTAGGACCAGATCTTTTTTGCTAATCTGTTGAAATATATAAAAAATGAAAAATGTTATGGGGTATTGTGTGTATATATGTTTAGAGAGGCAGAGGTGGGCATCTGGTGCCTTCTAGCATTGCTTTCTTCCATTGTTTTTGGGACAAGATCCCTCACTGAATCTGAAGCTCACTCATTTGGCTAAATGAGTCCTAGGAATCCACTTGTTTTTATGCAGTATAGGAATTACAGATTCATACCACTAAGCCAAGCTTTTGTTTTTAATGATGAAGAGATGTTCTCAGTCCTTTCATTTGCTCAGAAAGTGTTTTACCAACTGAGCCAGATCTTTAGTCCTTTGAAATGTTCTTTATCATGAATTCTCTTTTAAAATGTTCAGAATGCATCAATATAATCATTTGTAGGTATTAAAGAGTTTATCTAAAATTTTTATGATGAAGCTTTCTAAGCATCAAGTTATTTAAGCAAAGAACAAGAAATTATTGTACTCACCTTAAATATTTACTGTGAAGTTCAAAAAAAATGCCACAGTATGCCATAAGAATAGAAAACGGGTAAGCCAACAAAAACCACAAAAATAAAATAAGAGCACACATATAAGATAAGTAAATTTTGGCAAAATATCTGAAGTAATTCAATAGAGAATTGAATGCTCCAGATGGAAAAAAAGGTAAGGTTGATTTTTACCTAATACCATTCCCAAAATTAACTCTGAAGGTTACCTAATGTAGCCTTCAGATTTAATGTATAATATAATAGACATATGCTCTCATGGGAAAATATTGAATGCTAGAGATAAAAAGAAACACTTCCTTTAGAAGACACAAATATCAATGAGTATAACAGGAACAAATATATTAACTAGTCTGTTCATCAAAATTAAAGAATTGCATTTCTTTCAATGCAATGAAAGAAATGGAAAGAAAAATTTAACCTGAAAGAAAGTACATTGTACCTTCAAATAACTGATATTAAGATAAATGAAAAAAATCTTTAAAACATTCATAAGAGAAAGCAATAAAAGACACAAAATGTGGAAAATTTTTTGACAGAAAGTTCACTAAAAATGGTATGTAGTAGGAAAAGAACACATGCAGATGCCAATGCTGTTAATCCTCAGGGAACTACAAATAAAACCACAGTGAATTACGAATACATCCATGACAAGGTAGCTGAAGTTAAGAGGATAATTAAAACGAAGTTACAACACGAAAGAGTGGGAGAACTCAGAGCAGCTGTGCTCTATTCATTCAATGACTGGGAGCATATAAAAATGATACAATCACTGGAGGAAACTGGTAGTTTCTTAATGTTGCAGCTATCCTGACCCAGCAAATCCATCCTTAGATATTTACAAAGATGAAAAGAAAATATAAACACACAAACTTGTACTGGAATGCTCACTGAGGCTTATGTGCATCTACAAGAACTGAAAACACAACTAGTATCTATATATAGGAGTATTAAAATGTTGTGGTATATCCATCAGTAGAATGTCACCTAGGAATAAAGTGGGAGATACATCTGTTTGATCAAGTTCATGAAGAAAACAAATTTTTCAGAACAAAAGACTATGCATGTGATTGTTGTAGTCTGATGAATGGTCAAAACAGATCTCTGGAATGCCCACCAGTGCAGTAGTGGCATAAGCATGATGGGAGTAACCAAACACTTTCCAGATTGAAGTGCCACTCAACATGATGAAACCATACCTGGCCCTATGGCTAGATGGAGCATAGACCATAGAGGAGAACCTACTACTATTTTTCTGATAAATGAACATAGTATTAAACCCACTCCTAATGACTTATAATGCATTTCTTATAGAAATGCTCTGAGAGAAGCTTCTGTATTCGATAGTGATTAACACAGGGACCCACAACGTAAAATTTTGAAAATAATTAGAGAATGTAGACTGTTTATCCTAAATGGGTATCTGCATCTCATTCTCTCATTCCAATGCTCAAGGATCAGTGCAGAAAAAGAGATAAAAATTATGTAAGAGCCAAAGACAGTGAATGACTGTAAGAGAATGGTGTATTTTGTACAATGCAGGGCTCAATCTGAACCAAATCCCACTATGGAAATAGGAGGAAGGCACTGAGTCCCACTCATAGCTGTTGACAATTGCTACCTTCTACAAGAAAGTCAGTAGGTCAATTAGTTTTCTTTAAGGTCATAGTCCTTGCTAAGTCAGACATTCTCCAATGGAATGTCATCATACAAGAAAATATCAGTATAGTAGCAGCAAAAATTGAATTTGATGTTTTTCTCTTTCTTTCTTTCTTTCTTTCTTTCTTTCTTTCTTTCTTTTTTGATAGGACATAAATGGCAAGTGGGAAGATCTTGAAGAATTTAAGAAAGGAAAGGTAAATATGATAAAAAGAAAAAGAAACACATTATACAAAATTCTCAAAGACTTATCAGACAAAAGTAGAATTTACTTTTTCCTCAATTAAATGTGTCATAGAATGAGTAGAAACTCCAGGGAACATTCTGTGTTGATGGAATTACTCTGTATTTCAGCCATTGCTGGTTATGTGGACTATGCTTTGCCAAATTCACCAAAACTACACTCAAGACTTGTGCATCTTTTTAGTTAATTATAACTTAACTTAAAAATTATTTTTATAACTTCTCATAATGGCTGTGGTGGCCAATACTGTCATCTACATGTGTTGTGAAATGTACAAACTTCTGAGCATGGCTGTGAGGAAGTTTGTAGGTTAGGTTAATGAAGTGAAAGATCCATCCTAAGTATAAACACTCCAAAGTGGTCCTGGAAAAAAAAGAAAAAAAATCCAGGTAAGATTCATTCCTTGAATTTTCTGAATAGATAAAGCAATGAGCTGCCTCATGTACTTCTAGGTATGTGCTATGGCATCTTCCCAGCCCTGATGGACTAGACTCTCAGACTTGATCCCAAACAAACCCTTGCTTCTTTAGGACACTTTTGTCATGCATTTTATCACAGCAACAAGTAAAGTTGCTAAAATGGTCACAGAAACCTTTTAGCAGCTGGAGGTTTACTTCTCTGAAAGTGGTAGAGTTGGCAGCTAAAGGTCCTTGTAGGGAACTGAGGGAAATCTCTGAGTCTGTAACACAGATACTTTAAGTGGCATCACAATGAAGTAACCACAGGAACTGTAAGGAATGATGGTGTCTAGATTCTGCTTCTATTGGTTTTGAGAGTATCCCGGGCATCAGATTATTAAAAATAAAACAACAAACAAAAATTCCCAAGGTAATTAATTCTATTATTCAGGAAACTTGGGAATCATTCTCAAGGGTCTCATTGAAGGAATTCCACATTACCTCTTGATTTGGATAATCATGACCAACAGAGAGAGGGCATTACCATTATAAAGTCTAGTATAAGCTGCATCAGCTGGTACATGAAAGCACGAATACATTATGATTCCCATACACAAATCAGGATGCCTCATGTATGTGCATTAACTTGACAAAGAACACATTTAATCATTTTTTAAAAAAAACAAAAATGAGATAACATTTTACCTATTCTCAGTAAGCTTCAATCTTAAAGTTTATGAGTTTTCCTTTTCTCTTGACACCTATTCTAAATTCTCCACTTATAACACTTATATTTGTAGTATGACTCCTCCACTACTTTGAAACTTTAAAACAAAGGAAAATATGTAACCCTCCACCACCCCACACACATTATATCATAACACTTATTATTATATATTATATATTAGTATATTATATATTGCATGCTGATATTATATAATATTAATATTATATAATAACAAATATTATTGAGACTTAATAAATATGTATTGGTCAATAGAGCAAGTTCAGGCTCTCTGCTCCTCCCTGTTCCAGAGACAGCTGCATCTTCTTGTGCAGTGTCAGTCTTGTCCCATAGACAAGATGGTGAAGGTTGGTGTAAACGGATTGGGCAGTATTGGGCACCTGGTTACCAGGGCTGCCTACTGCTCTGCATTTGGCAAAGTGGAATTGTTTCCATCAACAACCCCTTCATTGACCTCAGCTACATGGTCTCCATGTTCCACTATGACTCCACCCACAGCAAATTCATTGGCACAGTCAAGGCTGAAAATGGGAAGCTTGTCATTAACGGGAAGCCCATCATCATCTTCCAGGAGCAAGATCCTGATAACATCAAATCGGGTGATGCTGGTGCTGAATATGTCGTGGAGTCTACTGGTATCTTCATCACCATGGAGAAGGCCAGGGCCCACTTGAAGGGTGGGTCCAAAAGGGTCATCATCTCTGCCCCTTCTGCCAATGGGTGTCTGTGATGGGTGTGAACCACGAGAAATATAACAACTCACTCAAGACTATCAGCAATGTATCCTACACCACCAACTGCTTAGCCCCCTGGACAAGGTCATCCATGACATCTTTGGCATCGTGGAAGGGCTCACGACCATGGTCCATGCCATCACTGCCACTCAGAAGACAGTAGATGGCCCTTCTGAATGCTGTGGTGTGATGGCTGTGGGGCTTTCCAGCCTGGTGCTGCCAAGGCTGTGGGCAAGGTCATCCCAGAGCTGAACAGGAAGCTCACTGACATGGCCTTCCATGTTTCTACCCCCAATGTATCCATTGTGGATTTGACATGCCTCCTGAAGAAACCTGCCAAGTATGATGACCTCAAGAAAGTGGTGAAGGAGGCACCTGAGGGTCCACTGAAGGGCATCCTGGGCTATACTGAGGACCAGATTGTCTCCTGAGACTTCAACAGCAACTCCCACTCTCCCACCTTTGATGCTGGGGCTGGCATTACTCTCAATGACAACTTTGTAAAGCTTATTTCCTGTAATGACAATGAATATGGCTACAGCAACAGGGTTGTGACCCTCATGGCCTACATGGCCTCCAAGAACTAAGTAACCTTGGACCACCCACCCCAGCAAGTACACTGAGAGCAAGAGAGAGGCACTTGGTTGCTTAGGAGTCCCTGTCCCAATTTGGCCACCAACACTGAGCATCTCCCTCATAATTTCCATCCCAGACCCCCATAATAAGAGAGACCTAGGGAGCCCTCCCTACTCTCTTGAATACCATCAATAAATTTCGCTGCACAACCCCCCCCTAAAATAGAGCAAGTTCAACCTCATTTGGCACTAAATTGCTCACAGTGTTGTGTTCCTCCCACTCTGGTGCTGGAAAAAATAAAGATATTCAACGCCTTTCCCTTATCCAGTTCTGTTCGTGACAACAAAGCAAAAACATTGTAGGAAAAAGTCACATCTATACAATACTCTATGTTTGTCTTGTCGACCAAAAATGTAACAAGTTACGTGTGACTCTATACAGCCTGTGCAGTCTGAGCAAGAGGAGAAGAGGAAGAAGGAACTCTTCGGATTGTTGTAAATATTATTTTATTTCAGTGCTGTTATTGACACTGTACATACAGTTCACATCCCAGAAGCACAGGCCTGGGGCTCATGTTAAGATTTCATAAATTGCCTGTCAGCAACAGTGCATCAGCTTTCTGTGGGAAGAGTATTTGGAGCAGACAGAATAATTTAGCACCAGAAAATCTAGATGTCTAGCACAGTTTGGCATCCTATAAGCTTCATCTTATCAGACAGCTGTCTCATCAGCTCTCCATTTTATTGGTGCTTCATTATTTATAATAAGCACTTGTAATTGAATATTCCACAACATTTCTACTCAACACACACACACATGCACAGACACATACACACAGACACACACACACACATACACATATACCATATGCAAACATACATACACACAATACACATGTACATACACACACGAGAGAGAGACATACATAGACACACATGCACACACACACCACACATACACTACACACACACATGCACACACACACACCACACATACACTGCACACACACATGCACACACACATGCACACACACATGAGAGAGAGAGACAGACAGACAGACAGAAACACTGTGAGTGGAATACTTCTGGAGTCAGCCCTTGGGGTGCATTTCCTGGGGGAGGAGGTAAAGAAATTTGCATCTTTTTAGCCCTTTTGCATGCTGCAGATTGAGTCTATGGTACCAGTGATAATGATGCTGTATGAGGCAGCCCAGTCCATACATGTATACTCTCTTCAACTACAAAAGAAGCCAAAGGAAACAGCAAAAGAGATTTTCATTTTAGAGCACACCAAATTATTCTTTTCACTGAAATCAAGTCCTTCATTACAGATTTTTAAAATAGCTTCATACATATATATCCAAAACTCTATCCATTGTCTCTATTGTTCTTGGTTTTAGTTAGTTTCTTGGCATTTTCCAGAAAATGCTTCTTTTCTTGGACTCAAATGCAGATGATTATCCCTTAAACAAAATACAAGCCATGTTGATAGATGTGTGTATGTATGTGTGTTGTGTATGTGTGTATATATGTGGTGTGCAGTATATGTGCCTATATATGTGTTTTATTTTGTTTTTGGAACCACTCTAAAACAATAAACCATTTTCAGAAGGCAATACATATGTTCTACTGGACACAGTACAAAGAAAACCATCCCCATTTTTCTAATATATAATACAGAGCTTAGTCTGGGCCTAACCCAAGAAAAAGAAAGGTGAAATAGTTTATAAGTCAAATAGGTCCTATAAGAGTGAAGAAGGCATTCAGTATCTGTTTATAAAACTATATAAAAATATTCATGATATAATGGTTAAAATAATATGAAAATGCAGACCACATTTTCTAAACATCAGAGCAGTATTTATACTTTAAATCCATCATCACATAAAACATAATGAAATTTTAAGTAATAATCGCACATTTGTAAATGGCATTATTATTGTTATTCAGAAACAGATTGAAGTAGTTAGGAGACTATTGCTTGACCTGAGATATTTTCTACATGATATGTAAACTTGACACTTTTCTATATAATCCTAATTCAACGCGTCTAATTCATTTCAATATAAGGTGAATTCTTCTGCACAAGGCTCTAATTTGAAGAGGTAGGTGAGTTACATAAATTATTATTTTTTGCATAACAAACTACCCCATAGCCCTGCAACTTACACATGAAAAACACTCACCAGCTCTCTGTTTGTGTTTGAGGCATTTGGGAGTGTCTTCTCAGAGTGTTTCTGGCAAGAGGTCTCTTAGGCTCATGAATGTGCAGTTGAGATGTCTTCAGAGATGTAGTCACATGAAGTGCTGGCTGATTGAATTAGCCCACAACTGCTCACCACATAGATAGTTCCATGGGGATTTATGGATGTCCTTATTATGATATGGTATCTGGCTTCCCACATGACAACATCATTAACCCATTTTTGAGGAATAAATATGAAGTAACACTGTCTTCTCTAATCAGCTTCTAAAATCACAGGTCCTCATCTCTTCAATAGTTTTTTGCTATTTAGGTCCCTCCATATTTAATATGGAAAGTGATAACACAGAGATATACCACAAACAATCTGAATTCATGGGTACCATTTGCAGGCTACTTGCTACTGCACTGACACAGGTAAAGAAGGGTGGCTGCAGTAGGTGGATTGTTGAGGGTTTGAGGACAGCCTGGGTTATATAGTGAGGACTAAAGAAGCCTAAACTACAGACTGTCTCAAAAAAAAAAAAAAATGGGGAGAAATATATTAAGTAGATAAAATGGAAATAAAACAAGTCTTTTACAGAGCAATTATTCATCAAATGCTCTTATAAACAAATATATATCAAGAAGTTGTAGGCACCATAGATACATACTCATGTCTTACAATGCATTGTCAAAGAATATTACCATGCATAGATCACTTTTCTATGTCTACTCTGATTTCACTGTAAAGTTTTCATAAGCATGTGTTTTTGTACTCATTTGTGATAGGAAGTAGTTTTACCAGAAGTATGAACGTTTTAATATAGCAATTCACTTCACAAATAATAAAATTACCATTTTCCAAATCTCCCTATATATGACTGCACTAGCTGTTAGTGCTCATGGAAGTTTCATTTGAGAAATATCTTACTCGCATCTTGACAGACTAAGTGTTACAATGCAGTGGTCAGCATAAAGATGAATTATGCTACTGCTATCCTAAATGTCACAAGACATGACACAAGTGTGGTTGCAATTTAAACATTTTGACAACCTACAAACTTTCGGTTACATTGCCTGATATTTTCTAAACACACCTAAAACTAAATGCTATACCAATTTATTAGTGTGGCATGTTACATCTGAAACACAAAATCATTGTTCAGCTATAGAACCTGTAGAGACCACCTCCAGTAGATAGGCATGGCCCCAAGTCAAGGAATGGGGCTACCCACCCGCCTCAAAGTTTTTAACTTAGAAATGTTCCTGTCCAAAGGAAAGATAGGGACAAAAAATGGAGCAAAGACTGAAGGAAGGGCCATATGGGGACCACCCTACCTAGGGACCCATTCTGTCTGTTGCTGTTGCCAAAAGGTGCTTCCTGACAGGAACCTGGTGTGGCTGCTCCCTGGGAGGTTCTGTCAGTACCTGAATAATGCAGATGTGCTCACAGACAACCATCAGACTGAGCTCAAGACCCTGGAGGAGCAGGGGGGGATTGCAAACCCATAGAAAGAACAATGTCGGCTGGCCAGACCACCTAGTGCTCTCAAGGACTAGACCACCAACCAAGGAGTGTACAGGGAGAGATCCATGGCTGCAGATACATATGTAGCAGAGGATGGCCTTGTCTGACATCAGTGGGAGGGAAGGCCCTTGATCCTGTCGAGGTTTGATGCTCAAGTGTAGAGGGATGCTGAAGTGGTGGGGTGAGAGTGGGTGGATGGATGGGGGAGACTCATCATAGAGGCAAAGGAGAGGGGAAGAGGGCAGATGGGTAACCAGGAAGGGGGATATCATTTGATCATCTGAAATGTGAAAGACAGGAATGATTAATTTTTAAAAAAGCATTTTCATTGGATGGTTAATTGGCCTATCTTCTCTTATAACTAGGTTTGTCTGATATCTTCTGGAGACTTAGATTCTATCTCTGTACATCATTCATAAATTCTTGTCAATTATTTTCTTTTTCTACTCATTGAATGGTAGAATCTGCCATTTGAATCCAGGCTCTACAGTAACCAATTCTATCTGAAGGCAAGACATTAAGTCATTTCAGAAGTTGATATTGAAAAAATATTAACTAATTATTGGGAATCCTTGAAAAATTAAAATTTGCCCACATATAGATGGTGATCCAATAATTTCAAAAGACTTCCAGGATAATACATTCTATATTCTTTGAAATATTTTTAAACTGTTTCTTTAAGAGAGGTGAAATCCTGTGTATCAAGAATTTAGAAAAACATTTGGTGAAGTTTGTTTGTTTATTTATTTATTTATTTATTTGACAATGTGTTTTAACAAATGACAGATTAGAGAAAGAAATATGACCAGAATGAATAATAGTACTATTAAGTAAATTGAGTCTCGATTAGAAGCTATGCTTTGGATAGTGTTTAGTGGGAAAAAATTGTAGCCAATGAGTAGCCTAGTGACGTAACACTGACATTTGTGCTTTAATCTTATCAGCTACTCAGGAAAAGACAGAGGATACAGGTTTATTACATTTTCTCATAAGATATTTGGTGAGCCATCTTCTGAGATACCCCAGGAAGTAGATCACAGCACACTGTCTGTGGCACCAGATCATTCTTCACTGTGAGAAGATATCTGTTCGTTGTGATGTTTGATGGTATTCCCAATAACAAATGTTTCATTAGGAAATAACACATTTTTTATTCATCCTTGCCCACCCTCTCAAGTTCTGTGCCTGCAACCTTGCAGACATCTGTTGAGTGAATGAATAAAAGAATACAAAATAAGACTCGATTGTGAATATGTATTTTTAAAAGCACACAACAACATTTCTTTTAGATAAAGAAATCCAAGTGAGCAAATGTGTTGTTAAAAACAGAAGGTACAAATAAATTTCAAATACTTGAAAAATAACTGTCTGATAATTAGAGCCTAAGATGAAGTTAAAATAAAGATTTGAAATTTTAAAAAGATATATTTAGGGTAAAAGGCAATAATGTTTTTTTTTCTTAAATAAAACTTTTTAAAAGTGCAGTAACATATCTTGAAACCACATGAATACTTATTATCTGAGGATCTACTAGTATTTAATGATCAAATTAATATTCTTAAAATACTTTGATACTCATGCCATAATGATAACTATCCAACTATTTGAGCATAGCAAAAAACGAAATATGATTTACAATATTCAAAATGTATTTAGATCCAAAACATAATTGCCTGGAATGTTTTTGTTTAGGTACAATTTGAGAATTTTATTGATAACAATTTATCTGATAAGCAAACAAACCATTTTCCCTCATCTTGCCAAAGTAAGGAATACTCTACATAAATTGCATGGATATTTGTTTGGTTGGCAAAATGATCAAATCAATACAAGATTCAACATTTGTGGCAGGCAAGGATAAAACCAAACACAAAAACAGAGTGAGAAAAGAGAGCTGTTCCCTAGATCCCCACCAAGACTGTTTTATTCCTTGTTTGCTTTCATATTACACAATTCCTACTAATTTCCTCTCTTAGATGCTCAAGATCTCTCTTAATTACCGAAACACACATGGTATTAAAGCGACTTCGCCACTGATGGATAGAGAAGTGTTTTCCATAGTTCATGCTGGCATTCCTCATGTCCCTGGGAAGAGGATGGCATTCCTCTACACAGCAAATTAAAGATTTTCTTGAGAGGCAGTATCATGATCACCCATGATGAGTTCTGTGTTGGAGTCTCTGAATTGGAATTGAATGGTTAACAATCCACTGGCATATGTTTTTAAAGGAAGTATCAGAAGTATCATAGGCATATGACAAAAAAATGTTGTTTATGTCTGTTCATACCTAAACCTAGTAGCAGCCTCCATTACTCTTGTTGCTATGGAACCTCACTGTGCTCTATTTTAGCTTCTGGCTTTGTCTTATGGTTTCACTGCTCACTCTCTGCCATCCCATGTGTACTGCCAACTCTGTCAGCTCCTCTGCTATCTGCAGAAGCTTTGCTGAACCTGCCACAGGAAAGGTTACCCACACTCTTCACACAGACTAGTAAGCTTTTGTCACTTAGACTTGCTCCTGTGCCACCTGAGCACTCCAACTTTTACTTTCTTTTCTTTCTCTCTCCTAATAATATTTCTCCCCTGAAAACTATGGCCCTAGAAGATCACAGACCTGAGAGTTCCTGGAAACTAAGCAATGTTAGATTTAACAAAATACAGGTCTCCAGGATGATATTTTAATTTTGCTCCAAGTTAAAACAAATGCTCATGAAATAAGACAAGTTAATCACGGTCAAAGTAACAAATTTATTTTTGCTTAGAGGAATAAAGATGGCATATAGTTATGTAAATCAGAGAACAAAATCACACACATTAAGAAACTCAGTATGACCCCACTACATGGATGGATTCTGTCCTCACTGTTATTTTAGTGTTCCTGATTGTTGGGCAAGGACAGAGTTCACATGAAAACTGCATCTGTCGCTCCAGAGGCTTGTTTGTGAAGGAACTTTATACTTGATGAAGTTAGGAAAAAGTAAAAGTTATTGCTCTGGATGTATCTAAAATAGATCTAATCAGCGTTAAGATAAAGAGTGCTAAATTTGGGGAGTTATTTTTCAAGTGTAACCTCTGAATCTGTTGAAATGTTTATCAACAGAATGAAATAGTTACTAAACAGACTTAGGAATGTTTCCTGAGGAATTAAAAGTCCCTTTTAGCAGACAAAGTTTATTGTGAATTCAGTATCATCAACCCTTAATCCCAAAGGATTCTTCACACCTGGGCACTCACCCAAGTTCTATTTAAGTCCATGGCTCAAATTAACTCAGTTATATGTTATATGTAATGAAAGCTAACAGCCCAACAAATAATTTCTACTTCATAAACATATCTAACAAGTGAAGGAAAGAATTCCTATTCTTTACGAGCCAAAGTTTCCACTCAATGTCTCAGACAAGGCTACTTCAACACATACCAAAAAAAAAGAAAAAAAAGAAAAAGAAAGAAAGAAAGAAAGAAAGAAGCTAGAAGGAGACTCTCATAAAAGCAGAACAACTCAGAGAAAATTTTTCCTCCCCTAGTAATGATGGCCAGGCCAGGCGCCTGCCAAAATCACTCATTGTGGAAACATTATTTGTCTTGTTGTTCACTCAACATCCAGCACATAAACTATATTTGCTATTAACATGGTAGCACCAACAGTGTCATATATAACAGCAATGGAAGGAACCCCTACCCAAGAATATCTGTGGCCTGAAGCCAAATTCAGAACATAACAGCCTTATTAAAAACATTATAGTAAGACACCAGGGAAATTTCTGAGATAAAGACTTTTGTTTTTTTCTTTGCTTTCTTTTCTTTCCCCCTTTTCTTTTTGGCTATGACAATAGGCAGTTTTTGTAATTGGTGTTTTGACATTTTCAGAATATGTGTATCATGCAGATTCTGTCCAATAAGAACTGAAGGAAGTCGTGGGAAAGTTGTGGTGGGTACTACAGAACCAGATGATGAAATCTGAAGGGCCAAAAGAACATCAACCATAAGAGAGATGATGCAGTAGGATATGTGTGCACAGAATTGGCTGGGTGGTGTGGGCTCATTTGCTCCCAAGGACTGCTTCCCCCTCCCATGCCCTTCATGCAGTACTCAACTGTAGGCAAAAGTGACAAGTGACAGTGCCCTCTACTATGATAGTTCCATACAAGCCTGGAATAGAGGAACCCTAATCCCTAGTAGTGTCCAGTATGGCCATTTTCATCATGGTAGCTGAGACCCTTGGTTATGAAGATTACGTGAGTTCTTGAGTTTCCATGGCAACCAAGGCCTGCAAGTCCTCTTCTGTGGCATCTTGGGCAATCTTTCTTTAAGACACTCTCCATACATAAGACTACTTCTAGAATTCTTTAACCTGGATTCTTACTTTTTGTTTTTATTTATTTATTTTCTTCCTATCAGGCAACTCCCACGTTCTGACAAAATGACTGGGTTGGCAGCCACAGTGGGGCCTACACAATGGAACCAGGTTGGGAATCAGAGTATCCACCAACTACTCAGGACCTAGGAGTCCATTCAGGAATCTTTCAGCCATTGGTGCTCAGTGTCAGATGAGTGAACCCAGGCCTGTGGTTACTGGAGGCAGACAGGTCCATCACCATGTGACCACTTGTTCTGTGTTTTGGCAATCATGCTAAGAACTCTTCTACTCCTTCAGCTGCCTACAAAATGTTGACAGTAGACTGTGGCTGGCAAGTGAAGGCCCACACCTGGGACATCAGGTACCAGATGCATGCTGTGCTCTTCAGGAGCCCACCATTGTCAATTGAAGCCAGGACTAGCTTCAAGATCACTGGAATCTTTTTCACTGCCTTGCAGCAGCTGCCATTCCTGTTGGTTCTTCATTGGTCATTGTCCTTGTCTTAAGAGTGAGCTGATCCAGCTCAGATCACATTACTAAAAGTTGGCAAGAGGGGACAACCTGATCTAACAACCTCACTGAGCTAATCCCGGCAGCCCAGCAGTGTCTCCCAGATGAGAGGGAGCCTATGCAGCCATATTGCCTCGTCTGAAAAGGGGTGTTTGGACCAATCACAGCCATTTGTTTTGACACTTGTCTGGACCAATCATAGCCTTGCATCTTAGCAGTCTCTCATAAAGCACATGCTCCCATTCTGCCAAGATAGACACTGTTACAGAGTCATATAGAGCTCCTCAAGGCTTATTTATAGCATGAAATGTCTGGTACAAACTGTTTAAACAGTCCTGGCTCAGGCTACACCTTTGACAGCCATGGTATTCAGTCTGGGCACATTCGTACTGAGGTGTTCCTGGTGTGTTCATGGTGGCTGGTGCTGGCACAAGGCTTGTCCTACTGGCTGTGAGGCCAATGATTCTTTCAAACTCGGCAGCAAAAGAGATTCTGATAGCTGCTTCTGGAGACAAATCACCAAATGCTCAATGTCTCTGTTTATAGCAAATTGGGCATGGAGTGCTCACAATCTAAACTCAGCATCAACAGTGATTTTAAAATACTTCAATAATGTTTAATACCTTCTCAGTGCCCTAGGGAGAGGAGGTCCCTCCATCAGTGGCAGAGCTACATTCAGTTATGGAAACTTCTATGAAAACAATCTGTTGCTCCCAAGCCCTTACAAGAAACGGAGACTCTGCCCATAATAGAGAAGTCCAAGAAAGGTCAGGATCTTTCCAAACCGACAAAAAAGAGCAAGTAGTCAGAATAATCATTTTAGGTAAGTCATGGATGTTTTTGAACAAATAAAAATCTATTTTTGTGCAGTGTTTCTATGTGTCAATGCAGATCGAAGTTATTGATTTGAGATTATAAACCTCTGTATTTGGTTCAATCATAAATTGAAACCCCCTGTTTCCCAAAGTTACAAAAGGCAACATAGGATTGAAAAGTCTACATTCAGAATTGAATGTGAAAACAATAAAGAACGCAAGAAATGTAAAGTCCTCGAATGTGTGTCTACATGCATGTGCTCGAATGTGTGTGCCCTGTTAGACCCAGCTTCCTGGCTGGCCTTCTTATCTAACTAGTTTCAGAGCACCTCAGCAATGTAAATGGCTCATAAAAAACTCAGCAGAACCCAGGAACACAATACTACCTCCTATTGGTCAATTAAAATGATCTGTTGACATGGCTCACTTGAGGACAATGAAAAGGAAAAGCATACATACTTTGGCAGTGGCATATTATATAGGCTCTATTTTGGATATCTTATTATCTAGTAGTATAATAGAGCAAATGTGCTTACTTCCAGGACTGCTGGAAATTGCCCTAACCTTTCTGAATTTTAGTTTAAGCACTGTAACAAGAAAATATTCTTACAATAGAATGACTAGGGCATACCTGAAAATACCAATGGATACGCCCTTGGAAGTTGTCTTAGGGTTTTACTGCTGTGAATAGACACCATGACTAAGGCAACTTTTATAAAGTCAACATTTGATTGGGGCTGGCTTACAGGTTCAGAAGTTCAGTCCATTATTGTTGAGGCAAGAACATGGTAGTATCTAGGCAGACATGGTTCAAGAGGAACTGAGAGTTCAGATGAGAGTCTTCATCTGAAGGTTGCTAGTGGAAGACTGGCTTCTAGGTAGCTAGGATTAGGGTATTAAAGCCCATGCCCACAGTCACACACCTACACCAAGGCCAAAACTCCAAATAGTGCTACTCTTGGTCAAGCATATAGAAACCATCACATTACACTCCCTGGCCCCTATGTTCTATTACATTGTCACTAGCTTTCTGTTTCCCAACTCTTTCATTGCCTAAGATTGGCTATCTTGGATTTTGCTCTGTAGTTTGACCTTGAACTCAGAGATCTGTATGCCTGTCTCCTGGGATTAAAAGTGTGTACCACCTTGCCTGGACTTAAATTTGTCTTCACCTAGAACTTGATCTATCCCAGGCTGGCCTTGAACTCAAGAGATCTGCTTGTCTTATATCCTGGCATTAAAGTTGTGTACCACCACGTCTAATTCTAAATTTAGCTGGATAGGATTCTGCCCCAAATTCCCACTCCCTTAATCTGGTATCTCCTAAAACAAAGGATTAATCTTTATTCTACTTCCTGGTGACTCTTTAATTGAACCCTTAAAATATTTAGTATTTTTCCTTTCTCAACTTGCTCCTTTTCATTAAAATGTTCTTTATAAGAGTGAACTTTAGTAACTACAACAGAATTTACACCAGGCTGTTTTGAGACTTCCTTTTTCAAAACAATTAATCTAAATCTCTTCACCTGAGCCTCAGGCAGACTCTTTAGACAATGGCAAAAGGCAGCCATGTTCTTCACCAAAATACCACAAAAAGTCTCTATGCCACATACTGAAATTCTTCTCCACTGAAACCTCTTAGGCCAGGTCAACACAGTTCAAATCACTCACAGCAATAAAGTCTTCCATATTTGTTTTAGGATAGCCCATTAGGCACCACTTAAAGCATCCCAATGCTTCCCAAATTCAAAGTCCTGAAAACCACATTCTTCGAAACAAAAACATGGTCAGGCCTATCACAGCAATACCCCACTCCCAGTACCAACTTCTGTATTAGCCAGTGTTCTCTAGTGTTACAGAATTTATGGAATATCTCTCTATATTGATGAAATTTATTGTGATGACTTACAGTTTGTAGCCAGCTAACCCAGCAATGGTCAGCTGTGAATGAGAAGTCCAAAATCTAGTAGTTGCTCAGTCCCGTGAGGCTAGTTGTTTCATCTGGTCTTCAGTAGAAGTAGATTCCAACAGATGTGGTGGCAAGTAAATGCAAGCAGGCAAAGAAGAGTGAATCTTCCTTCTTCCAATGTCCTTATGTAGGCCTCCAGCAGAAGGTGTGGCCACCACACCTAGATCTGGGACTTGCTTTGTCTCAGACTGACCTTTAACTCATAGATCTCCTTGCCTCAGTCTCCTGGGATTAAAAGCATGTACTACTTTGCCTGGGCCTAAACTTTTCATGGCCCAAGATCTCCATGCCAAGATCCAGGTCAGAAACTTGTGTCTTCCAGCCTTAAGATCTGGATCACAAGTGAGCCCTCCAATTCTTGATTATAGTTCATTCCAGATATAGTCAAGTTGACAACCAGGAACAGTCATTACAGATGTGTAAATGTTACCTTATTTTTAAAAAATTAAATTAAATTCCAAGTTTTGACACATGAAGAGACCACTGGATCTTTTTATAATTGAAGAGAAACTTACTTATCTCAATTTTGTTAGATATCTTTAGAAGACAGAAGCAGAGGAATGCTTTGTACAAAAATTCATGGAATAAAAGATACAGAAGAGGAGGCCAGCAGCTAATGGCTGGGCAGAGAAAGAATGATGAGACTTTCAGATAGAGGCAGAAGAGCGTATACAAGCCATGTAAGAGCTGGGAAAGAGTGGCCCAAGGGCACCCATACCCACATTGGGTCTAGGGTAGCAAAGATAGAATATAGATTTTAGTAAGTAATCACTCAGGAGTATTGGAGGAGAGGCATTAGCAATGCTGAAGTTTGGGAGTGGCCTGGCCATTGAGCTGTTTAATCCATATTAAAATAGAAAGCTGTGTGTGTGTGTGTGTGTGTGTGTGTGTGTGTATGTATGTATCTACCAAATGTGGTACTATACTGAAACATGTGCTTCAGAAGCCCCATTTTGTTACCTAATAATGAGATGACTGTGGGCAACTAGCTAAAATTTTTTCTCATGCTTCAGTTTCAGCTATAAAAAAAATTAAAAACCATATAATAATTTCCAAATCGAGTAAATATGTATGAATGTGTGTGTGTGTGTTTGTGTGTATGTGTGTGTGTGTGTGTTGCATATACATATTTATGTGGGTGTATGCACATGGCACCTGTGTGTAGAGGTGGGTGCCAGTTTTCCTCCATTATTCACTCCTTACTTTTTGAGACAAGGTCCCTCACTGATCTGAAATTCACTGTTTATCTGAACTGGATTGCCAATGAGCTCCCAGGATTGGCCTGCTCTCCCTCTTTCACCAGTCCCCTAGAGCTGGGGTTACAGATGTGCCCTGACACACCCATCTTTTTGTATGGGTCCTGTGAATCCAAACTGAGCTCCCCAACTTAGGCAGCAGGAACTTTATGAACTAAGTGCTCTCCTCTGGCCACATATGAGCACATTCATTAAAAAGTAATCAAATATTGTCAATCATAGCAATGGGCAATCTTCAGATTCCATGCCTTAATAACCTATAAGCTTATCTGGAGTTATTCAGTACATACTTTCCCTGTCATATGGTGTTTGTTTTCTCATAATAATAACTGGAAAACAAAATTTGTTTGCATTTTGTAGCTCAGTTATTTGAAAAATCTGATGACTCCCCTGACCCAAATCTATCAGAAAGTGATATAGAGTGCCATTATTGTAAGGTCCATTTTGATGGAGAATATCTATATCTGTATCTGAATCTGTATCTGTATCTGTATCTGCATCTGTATGTGTATGTGTATCTGTATATGCCTCTGCCTCTACATCTATATCATCTATCTATGTAGATATATCTATGTAGATATACCTATGTAAATATAGATATTCTTTTATGTCAAATTAGTTGCATCTGCATGTAGATCTGGAGAGGCCAGATATATCTTCCCCCTACTTTTTAGCTTAGCACTGTGGAAAGGGTAGAACACATCTAGTTAACAGCTAACCATCACTGCCCCAGCCAAATCTTTTGACTTTTAAATATCTTTCTACACATCCACTCCTGCCTAGACTATGTGATACAAACTTCGATCCAGTCATAGAACCTGGCTTGAACTGTAGCAATTCTGAGCAATATGCTGTTTTCTCCAGCAGACTCACATGTAGTTATTTATAGTCTATTCATCCACGAACCACACACCTTGCTACCCAGCATGCAATGTTGCTTCTGTGGCAGAAGAGTTGCAGTACAAACACCCAGTGGACAAAGAGTAGACTGTACGATACATGGCAGTCCCTGCTTCATATTGCTAATGAGATTTTGCCAGCAGGGCATAGATTTGGGCAATGACAAAAGCTTTCTGATAAGACTTTGGCTTAAAATTTCATGTCAAAATTATTCTTTCAAAATTTCCACATTTCTGGTCTACTAGAAGTAAAGACACTGGTCAGTAAAGACACTGACCCAGTTTTTCTTTAAACAGGGTAGCGTTGCAATGAGGCTTTTTCCAATTCTATTTCATACTACTGAGTTCTAGAGCATTAAGATATTTTTTAAAACTTTTGATTCTTTGTGAATTTCACATGAGGACCCCAATCCCACTCATATCCCTGTCCTGTTTGTCCTCTGTTCTTAAAACCTCCCTCCCAAAGAAAGTACAAAAGTAAAAAAAAAAAAAAAAATCAACAAAACAAAACATAAAGAACTCTTGTAGTGGAAACTACAGCTTTGAGTCTGCAGGGCAAGCCCTTTCATGCACTCCAGCAGTTTATAAATAAGGTAGATGTTGGGGTGGACCAACTCAAAGCCCTGGATCTGGGCCTGGGTACTACCTGAGTTGGTCAGCCTGCCACCTCTCCCACATATGCACCAACAGGGAGAACTCTCCAGCACTGCCCTGGCTAGATCACCCAATTGTGCAGTCCTACAGCTGGCAATGGGCAGGGTCAGCTCTCTCCCTCTCAGGCCCTTGGGATTGGCTTATCAGCACCCATTCCATCAGAGCCAGTTCTACTGTGCTGCCCAATCAAAGTTCAGGGCTGACTCTCCTGAGTACTACAGCTGGTGAAGGGCAGGGTCAGCTCTCCCACTCTCATGACACTGGTGTCAGCTCTTCCAACTGCTGACTGACACAGGTGGCTGGGAAAGGGAAAGGGCTGGAGGACACCATCCCCATAACCACCCCACCCCACAGAAGGCAAGTGGTGAGACCAGCTTTCCTGAGCTCATACCCTCTAGACCTGCTCACCCAAATAGCACCACTGGGGCCAGTTCTACTATGCTGCCAAGGCAAGAAGCAGGGCCCTGTCTCCCAAATGCCACAGCCCAAGAGAGAGCTCTTGGTCAGCTCTCCAGAGTGTGGCAGCCAGTGAGAGGTGGGACCAGCTAAGCACAACCCTTGGACATCTAGACGGTCCCAGATGTTCCATGGTCTTTTGTAGTAATATGAGTCGTGGACATTAACACAGACCCCTACTGCTGCATGACCATGGACTCAGATGTGGCCTTCAGTAGCAACATAGGTTGGGACTTCACCAAGGCTTAGGTGGTAGGGCAGGCTACTCACAACAGTCTATTCCTCTCCACCCACACATCTCCAGTTCCAATTCCACCTCTCTTCAGAATGCTCATGCTATTCTGCTTCTCTTTCACACTCATATATCCACCACATACAAGCACATTGTAGTGGCTCCTGCTGTGGCCAGTAGGCTTATGGGGTATCTTCTGCTCACCTGCATTAAGATATTTTCAACCTGGTCAGCCTTTATATTTGAGGATTTAATATACTCCCTTTTATTTAAGCTTTCAAAGTTAAGAATTCTTATCTGAAGTCATCCCTTCCTGGCAGTGGCTCATAAAGTACAATAAGTAACAATAAGCAGAAACTATAATATTCTGCTTTCCAACCTCTCTGTTCCTAGAGTCACAGCCTTAAAGGCACCTGACCTGATTTTCAACATGAACAGTTTTATCAAAAGTATGCTACTCTTAAACATACTTATTTTCCCCAATCTCTAATGTCAGTGTTTATTATTACCCAATGTTGAAGTTAGTGCTACATATTTTTGAAAATATCAACTACATTAGAGTACTAATTTGTCTAGATAAATGTAGCAGTCAAACAAAAATAATTTCACATGCAATATGTATTTGTTTCCTAGTCATAATATATCAGTTTCTGGAAGATGTTAAAATTGTGTACCAGTTCTGTTATCAGTCAGGTAATTTTCTGGTTCGGCCAGAAGGCAGGAAATGAGAACATGGAGACTTTAATGATTTTCTTAAGGCACAGATCAAGGGCACCTCACATCATCACATTTTATATTTCGGCAGTAAGAGGAAGTCACATGAGCAAGCTTGAACACAGTCTTCTATGTCAATTATTAATCCCTGACTGGGCAGCTATCTTCTAGCTATACTAATTTCAGTCACTTCTTGATAATTTCCCCTGTTTCAATGTACTCTCATTTAGAGTCAGTTCTTTTCAGAGCCACCACAGCCATTTCCTTTATTGATTGTTATAGTTGGTCATAAGTATTGTATCAAAGCCACACATGCCTAAGAAGAGGTGCATAAATATGTTATTTCCACCAGTTTTCACATCTTAAAAATTCTCACTGGCTAGACAACTCAAGTTGTCCTGAATCCTGCCATGTTTGGTCAAGTGTAAAGCTATCAGTCTGGCTGAGATTTTATTCATCATTACTGTATGGGTCACAGTGACCTTGATTAGATATGTCACTTTCATACTGTTTCTTATACATCAAAAATCTGGAATCTCTCATTATTGCATGACTCCAGCTCATTCAGAATAACTTCAACATTCTTCTATGCCCAGCCAACCTCTTGTGATGTTCCTCCAGGAACTCTTTTGGATCGTGTCTCTTCTAGTTCTGTTCTTCGCCACTCTCCTTCAATGTCATGGGCCTCCTCTTTCTTTTTAAATTTATTTTTTGTGAGACAGTAAACTCAGGTGTGCTCTTATTGATGCCTACACTTGTAATCTTGGCTTCCAGATAATTCCATATGGTATGGAGACAGAAGAACACTTCCCATGATTAACCTGGGCAGAAAATATTCAGGTGGAATCAGTGCTCTTTACCTCACTGGCATGATTGCTTTTCCTTTATAGTATGCATGTCCACTGCACATATCTTGTACCTTTTTATTGTCTATTCTCACCATCAATAATCCAAATTAAGAAATTATGTCAGTCTTGCTTACAATATAGAATACTACACATAACAGGATCTATCTAAATATATTGCTCTACTATTGTTCTTGAGACTTACATATTCTTCTACTTTCTAAAGCAAATATCCTTTATTATATAGATTACTCTACTCAGGAGTTCAATAAAAGTACTTTTATTTTAAATTAATAAAAATGTGGTCCATTAGGCATTTTGCTTCTCTTGATTTTGCTCCCATATAAAGGATATTTCTCACCTCTGTGCAAATACAATGTGAGAGTAAGCCTGCAATGGCCCTGTTGTGGCCATAGCCAAAGATGGATCCACCTTGATTTGTAATACTAGCACAGCAGTCAAAATAAAAAAGGCATCCTGTTTTAATATTTGCTATTTGATTTTAATATTTATCATTTGCTTCTCTGAGATGCATGAGGCTCTTTCTAATTTAGGCATTCTATAATTTGTATTTTAAATTGAAAGGTGTGAGTTTGTGTGTGTATTCATTTCCAGATATATTATATGTCAGTAATGCCTTAATAACAAGGAAGCAAACTGGTTGGGGGATTATCAGTTTTGCTCTTGAATACAGAAAATACTAAGAACATATAATTAGCCAACTCCCAAAATATTTTCTCCATCTTGTGAACATGAATTTTGCATGGTAAAGCACAGAGACCTGAGGGTAGCCTCTCCCTAGAATATGAACTGAATCCCCTAGGGGCCTCATCAGCTCAAGTACAATAAGGATATAGGAATCACTATTTGAAAAATGTTACCCCTCATCAGTTCTGGATTATAGAAAGCTGTCCTCTAAAACACAAATTTTAAAATTTTAGAATGTTGGGAAATATTTTAGCCCCAACAAAAATTAAACAAATATAAGGAAATTGGATGAAAAACATCCCTTTATCTTTGATTGAGTAATTTTAATAATTTGGAACTCGTGTTGTGAGAAAAAAACAAAGTAGCTAATAAATCAATTAAAGGTATAGCTGTTCCGGCCATGTAAATCTGCTTCTGGACAAAATCCTTTGCTTCTTTCTATGCCTTCAGTGGTGCTCCTCTCTGTATGGCCACCTACCTGGTCAGGGTTCATTGTTTCTCCCATCTCCTTCAAAATATTTTACTTGATTTAGTGCATATCAAATTGAAAATATTTCTAATTTTCTTCTAAGCTATAAACTCTTCCAAATATTATGGCTTGCCTATATGTTTATCTATCTGAAATGTACAGATACATTATCTTCCAGTGTGATTCCTCAACATTAATCTCATCTCTCTCGTTTGCTAATTTAGAAGTCTCCCGTAGAAGAACGTTAGAAAGCATACCCACATCAAAAGAATTTGAAATAATGAAAAAGTTTTCATTTAATTCACTGAATGTGTATATATATCAAGTTAATGGATGAGTTTTACACGTGTGAGACTGTATATTTGGCACTTACAAAGCATGTGAACTTAAGGGAAATTCTAGAAACCTAGAATTTATAAAACTTGTACAAACAAGTTATCAAAATGATGCACAAGAGTGTAGCCTGGTGGCTTATGTCTGTAATCCCAGCATTCAAGAAGCTGAGGCTAGTGGATTTCTGTGATTTCAAGGTTTGTATAGGACTTGTGGTAAGCTTCAGACCAGCAGGCACTATAAACTGAGACTCAAGCAAGTACAAGAAATCTGAAATTAATAAATACAAGAAAATGCAGAAGAAATAACAATTTCTTCCACCTGAAATAACAGTGAGGATCATCAACAAGATGCAGGTAAGCCTGGGTATTTTCTGTTTACAAACTCCCAAAGAGGCTTGGAAAACAGTCCCCCAAACCCCTTACTTTGTACCTAAATCAGTTACAAGTTTAAATAATTGTGAAAGATGTAATATCTGGAAAAATACATTTGTTTTTGAAAAGTAAGTTTCCATATAATTCAACTATAGGCAATAGGACTTGAGAAGAACATGTGCCAATTTATCACCCTGAATAAATACAGGTATGCTCGTTATCCCGTAAGGTACATCTAGAATTTAGCTAGAATCCATTTCTCCAACATAGTTTTACCTCATCATTTTTTTATGCTTAGAAAACCTTTATTGATACAACACATGCCTAAACAAAATAAATAAACCCTAATATGAAGAAAAGCCATTTATTTTTCTAAGGTGAAAAAATATTTGTTGTGTATTGAGTGTTGATAGTAATAGTATTGATTCTGTGAAAATACCTATATTATGAATTTTGACAAATAATTACTAAACAAAAATATTCCACATTGATAGATAAAAGTATTTTTGCAATTGACTCAGTATTGCATAAATATCTCTTTTTTGCCAGAAGGAAACAGGCAATGCCATCAATTCTTTCCTATTTTCCACCTTTATAAGAGAACACCAGGAAAAGTTGTAACAAAAGGGAAGATGAGAATGTGAAGGTTATTTTCACAGAAAAGTCAGAATTCTTTGACCTCTGTCAGCCCTTCATGCCAAAATTTGCATGTGATCTATCATCAAAAATTATTTTAATGACTTACCAGTTGACAACTAGATTAAGCTTGCCTTCAGCTCTGTTGAAAACTAGGGAACCACCTGCCTGGAGAAAATAAGGGAGACCTAATCACATCAGTAAGGTTTGTGACTGCCATAGATATTACAGGGGAAACTGAAGGATCTGTTCATTTATTCCTATTCTAGCTGGAAAGAGAAACATCTCACCCAATGAATTCCCATGAAATATAAAATCAGATCTAACAGCAAAAGTGACAGCAGTAACATAGCTAGATGCAACTCTAAGCCACAGCAATGCACATTTAAACACTCAAATTAATGCTTAAAAATTACTACATGTAAGTTGTATTTATCAAGTGAGATAGAACCATTATTTTAAAGAACAAAAGCTGAGGCTTTGTGAAAGAAGTTACACTAAAGAGAAAATCTATTCTACAGTTGTTTTTCTAATTGGGGGTAATTTTTATTCAGTCCATATCTTTTCCAGGAAATCATGAGTCATAATTGATCTTTAGTATCAAAGGGACGTTGTGATGTACAAACAAGATTCCTTAGTAATCTCTGCTGTTCTCTTCAGAAGAACTATGAAAAGTGGAAGGCTAACAGGAAGACCCAAGTGACAGCACTGTGCTGAGCCAGGCTCATTAGAAGATGTGCTTCTGTCTTAGTGATGATGGGCTGTCAGCTAACTGTACTTTAAAATAGGCAAAATGATGTCACTCCTATTCCAGAGGAAAGCAAAATCTGACTTGGGCCAGCATTCTCTGATGCTCTTATTTTGAGGCTAATTCAGATTAATTTCCTATCTCTTTACTACTACAATCCGCATGTTTTCAATAATAAGGGTGGTTTCTTTACTCAGAATGCCTTCTCGCATTATTTTAAGATGTAAGACATGGGCTCACTGGAAATGATGCAATCAACAACTTCAAAAACTGGAAGCAAACTATGCAGAAGAGAGAAGACAAAGGAAGGCACCACTGTGAATCTCTCTCTCTCTCTCTCTCTCTCTCTCTCTCTCTCTCTCTCTCACACACACACACACACACACACACACACACACACACACACACACTGTGTTTTTGTGCTAAATTCTTCAGGTAAAGAGGCCTCCTTCTTATCTTCCAAATGCTTCCAAATCTGCAACTTAGAATTATTTTTGTTGAAAAATAGTAAAATTCACAAGAGACCCCTACATATCGTTCAATACATTTTAGTTTCTAATAGTAAAGAAAGAATGAAAAAATATCTCACTAACCATTAATTCGTGCTTGTAAAATCAGTGTTTGAGGACTAGAGACTTTCTCTGAATCAAAACATAGCAACATAACTGACAGCTATATTAGTAAGTTTTTTAAAATAACATTTTTAATTACCCTTCTAATACCTGACCATATCTAGTACATACCAAACCAATGTACACACACACAAACATGCATGTACATGCACACACACACACACACACACACACACACTCCACATATGTACATATACAACTCAAACACACACTTCTTTTTCATTGAATTAGTGAGAAGAGGAAAAGAAGATGTGTTCAGATCTGAGCACATGGTAGATATGACTGGATCTTCCGCATCCATATAGAATTCTGCATTAGTCTACTAGCATTTCAGAAATGATATAACCGAGAGACTTACTAACTGATATCCTGTGTCAGAAAGTCTCAAATTTGTTAGTGGGGGTTCATGAGGATCATGTTGAATTGATCAAATTATGAGATGCTGGGAGGATTACTGGACCAACACTCCTCTAGTAGAGAATTTGCTCTTTCAATTCATGCGTCTTGTAGCAGATATCATTCTGATCCATCCAGCTGTTAACCCTCTTGCTTGTGAAAAACTGAGAAAAATAAATTTGCTTAAGGTTAATTTTATATTAAATACTAGTTGTTGGAAAATATATATTCAATAGTCTTAGAGGAATCAGAGAAATATAAAAAATTAATGGTTATAAAAATGTTATTCCTAAAACTATCTCGAATAAAAATGCAGAGCATCAGTGAATTACTCAAGAAGAGGAATTGTGTATATGTGATTAAGCTTCAAGTCTGCTTTCACATAACCTCCAAGACATTATCCATGTTCATTTTCAAAATTCACAGCTTTGTTTTTCTTTGGAGATATATAACCCATAAAACGAAGTTACAGCTTCTCTTGCAACACAAGGAAAATACGCATGTAACAACACATTAGAAGAGAAACTGATGGACTCTCAGTAGTTACCATATTCACAAGCTTTGGGAAAAGATGTGGGTTTAATTAATCAAAACATCCCTTTATGTTGACTGTTTCTGCCAGTCTTTACTTCAAAAGCCACTGGGTTTTTCTAGGAAAAAAAGGAAGGAAGGAAGGAAGGAAGGAAAGAAGGAAGGAAGGAAGGAAGGAAGAAGGAAAAAAGAAAAAGAAAAAAATGAAAAGAAAAGAAAAAGAAAACCTGTCTTGATCACTGTGAATACAGGCTCATTCTGTATGCAGGTCTTGGTGAACACTCTTAGAACATTCAGGCTTAGTGCTCCTCTGAATACTCTTTAACCACAGTCTGGTGAGTGTAAAGACAGGGTCTGATAGCAAAAAGAAATGCAAGGTGATCAAACCATGTGCATAGTTTTCAAGGTAATCCTGAAAGCCTGAAGCTAAACAACATGAAATCACTCAGTGTCTTAGAATTCCTGCCTATAGTAAGGCCTGTTTTTATTTGTACTTGTTCTCATAATCGCAATTTTCACCAGTCGTAGGATTTTAGTAGGAAGGAAAGAAAAACAATTCTGATCAGGTTTTTGGTTTTTTGCTTTGGTTTTTGTTTTGTTTTTTGTTTGTTTGTTTGTTTTTGTTTTATTTTCTTTTTACCACAGTAACAATTCACGTCTTACGATACAAGTCATGTGAGTGAAAAAAATGCCCTCATTGAAAAATAACTAAAATATAATCATTATGTTTATGTGAAGTCCTTTCTAGCTGACACACATACTTTATGTATAACTACAGAGTCCTGCTAAGCCAAAGAGATGCCCCAACGGGTGATGTTTACTTAAAAGGGAAAAGAATAATTTAATGACAGAACATAATGTAACCACCATGCACAGCACACAGGGAAGTCTGATGTTTTTTAACACCTTTGGATAATTTTTGCAGTCAATGGAGTAGGTGTTTTCCAATGACCCTAAATTCCAAGACTTCTCTGTACTCATCTTCACATATCTGTCGTGCATAGTTATACAGAAATTCTCTCTTCACATGTTGATGCCTGTCATGCATAGTTATACAGAAATTCTGAGCATTTAAATAATGGAAAACTTATATCTGAAAATTTACCAAATCATATCAATTTTGAGCTCTTATATATACAGAATAAAATGAGGATATCTATAATATTATGATAATAATAAACTATAAGAGTATCACATTTTTCTCTTGTAGTTGTCAAAGTGAAGTTGGGTAACACATGGTAGACACACTTTGTCTTTGTACTAGAAGACCACCACTCAGCCGTCATTAAACCTTGTCAGCTCTACTCTGGGGCCTCCCTGAGATCAATTTTTTCTGAGGTGTAAGTAAAGCTGACTTTGAGGTATGGGAATCCTTTGTTATTACAAAGCAAAACTATTTATCGTCTTTGAAAAGTGGAGAGCGGTAGAGCTTGTGTTTTAGTTCCACCTCTGCCACTCACACTCCACTTTTTATCTAAGTATTTAAGCACTTGTAAAAATACAACCCTGGTGTGAGGCAAATACTAGAGACATTTGATGACCCTGTGAGGAAAGGTTACAGGAAAACTGGACAGAGTTTATCCTTGCATTTATCTTTCTTCCAAAGACTCTTAAATGCTTTCTGTCTTCTGGATTGTCATAATGGTAGTCAAGATAAAGAACAAAGATATTTTTATTTCATGTTTTGTAGGAAGACAAGTTAAATAACTACTCAAATTAGAAATACCACATGACAAATTCAGCATTTTCCTGCTTTTTACTACTAAGCATATTGAGTTTGAATATTTGCTAATTTATAATAAGGATGGACAGGGAGAGATAGACTAGAAAATCTGTCAATTATAGATAAACTATGCAGACTGAAGTTTACTTGCCTTACCTAGATAATGTATAACTGCACTTCAAAGTTACATAAAGATGTAGAAATAAGTCCAGAGGTTCAAGGAATGTTTTCTGCGTTTCTTCACAGAACTAGAAGAAAGGAAAGTAAATGGGAGGGAAAAAAGAATCTATCAGAGTATAGTTGTCACAGACAAGGTTACTGAAAGGAACAATGCAAAGACACATGAGCTAAGAGAACAGAGCAAAAGCAGGAAGCTGGTGAGCAGGGAAGAAGCATGTTCACAGGCATCACTCTGTAATGGTACATTTCCTACGTGGCCAGCATTCAGCTAAGGACCACTCAGAACCTGTAAACAGCTAAAGGGTTGAAAGCTTTCCAGAATAGGCTACCAATTGAATGAGTAGACTGGCATTGTTCTTATTAACAAGAAAGAATGTGTGTCCTTCTACCCATTAAGATTTGGAATAGAATTATTTTAAGATATTTATTCTCTCTGTGTGTCTGTGTGTCTCTGTTTTTCTCTGTCTTTCTCTGTCTGTCTCTGTCTCTCTCTCTCCCTCCCTCCCTCCCTCCCTCTCCCTCCCTCCCTCCTTCCCTCTCCCTCCCTCCCTCCTTCCCTACCCCTCTCTCTCTACTTCTCTCACTCTCAATCTGCCTCTGTCTACCTGTCTGTCTTTGTCTCTCTCCACCCATCTTCTGCCATAATGCATCACAAGTTTTTCTCTTCAGACTTACAGGCTTACACATCATTATAGAACTGGATTTCATCATTATATATTACAAATGGTCTATCAACTTCCACAATGTATTAGCCAATTCCTATAGTAAATTTCCTTTGATTATACATATACATATCTATTATCTATCTGCCTGTCTGCCTGTCTGCCTGTCTGTATGTCTGTCTGCCTATCAATCATCACATATCTCCCTTTAGTCCTCTTCTCTGAAGAAACCTGTCACAATTTTTGTGGCTTATCGAAGACCCTTTTACTTAATTATTGAACTTTAATTCTAATTTCCCATCTCTTCCTTTGCTAAATATTATACAAGTTCACTGATTTACTGAGTTGCAGCTCAGCTAAAATTCTAGCCAATCATATGCCAGTTTCATATTAGCAAATATAAACGAATTGACATTTAGTCTGCTTGAGAGAATATTACCAAAGACAAAACCTCAGAGTTGCACTGAATAACTAAAGCAAGGCTGAGAATTGAATAGTTGAAGTAGAGAAGTTTTACTGAAGACCTCTACAAATGCCCTACAACACTGTAGCCGGTGAGGAATATGTTCTACCCTGATGCTAATTTATTGATCTAGAGTGAGAAAGTTCTCAGTTGATTTAGAATGATAATTGTCACATTTGATTAATATCAATTGTCCATTAAAGTACCTGTTATGTTGTCAAAATATAAAATGGAACCACTAGAAAGTCCCAGACACCAGGGAAGCGAGGTTCCCAGGACCCAACAGGGATGACTTTAGCTGAAATGCACAGAGAAGGGGTAGATAGAACCAGATGAGACCACCTCCAGTAGACAGGCATGGCCCTCAATTGAGGGATGGGGCCACCTACCCATCTCAAAATTTTTAACGCAGAATTGTTCCTGTCTAAAGGAAACCAAGAGACAAAAAATGGAGAGCAGAGACTGAAGGAAAGGCCATCCAGACACCGCCCCACCATTTGCAGACACCAAAACCAAACACTATTGCTGGTGCCAAGAAGTGCTCACAGACAGGAGCCTAGTATGGCTGTCCTCTGAGAGGCTTTGCCAGCATCTGACAAAGGCAGGTGCAGATACTCATAGCCAACCACTAGACTAAGCATGGGGACCTCAATATAAGAGCTAGGGGAAGGACTGAAGGAGCTGAAGGAGATTGCAACCGTATAGGAAGAACAGCATCAACTAACCTGACCACCTAGAGCTCCCAGGGACTAAACCACCAACGAAAGAATACACATGGAGGGATCTATGGCTCCAGCAACATGTGTAGCAGAGGATGGCTTTATCTGGCAATAATGGGAGGGGAGGCCCTTGGTCCAATGGAGGCTTGTTGCCCCAGCGTAGGGGATGTTAGAGGGGTGAGGGGGGAGTTGGTAGGTGGGTGGGTGAGCACCCACTTATAGGCAAAAGGGAGGGAGGACAGATTGGGGGGTTTGTGGAGGGGAGACCCAGAAGGGAGACAGCATTTGAAGTGTAAATAAATAAAATAAGCAATAATAATAAAAAAAAAAGTTTACACTCTACTCAAAAAACTAAAAGAGCTATTCACAAGTTCATGATGGACATAGCCCTATTTAACTGTTACAAAGTTCAGGAAAAGTACAGGAGGTAGTTCCTCACTGCTTACATAGAACAGAACACTTGCTGGTCCCTCCCCAGTTGGTATCTAAATTGCAGAGAAAAGGAAATAAAACAGATAGTTCTAATACAAATTAGTTTGGGTTATATAAACATTTAATACTCACTTGTAATTTAAATGTAGAAAGATTCAAATCTATGGTCCTTATTTTAGGGGAGAGAACTTAACCACATATCAGTGTGAATTTTCTGTACTAACTTCGTGACTTCCAGTTTATTCCCCCATTCTCAGTGAGGTACCAGATGACTTACACTTTGCACAGGAGAGTAAGACAACACTACCACTAATTCCAGCTCTTTCCATGTGGAAAATATCTAGGAATTTCAAATAATGACACACAGGTATGCAGGTACCCTCCACGCAGTGTTTATTGTACAATGAAAACTGGCAACAAAACATTGCTCAATGTGATCTATGCAAGATCAGCTTTGAGTTACTCAGAAGACAAAGAGGTTCCAGAGAACAAGAAGCAATGTTACTCCTTTCATGGACAGTTCTAACAACATTTTGATAAGTCTACTTTTATTTATAAACCGTTGATGCTGTACCATGTATCCCTCAAAGCATTGGACATCTCTAAGATCCTTGTTAAAGCTGTGTAATACTAATTTCCCAAGTGTTTTTATCTATCTGAGCCCATGTCATTACAACTTGGTCCCTCAGTCTGGGAATTCTGAGAAGCCCTTGTCTAGCAGTTTCCAGGTCTAGCAAAAAAAGCTGATGTGAATAAGTGTCTCTGTGTTTCCTGCATTTCTGGCTAGAACTTAGGAGGGAAAAAAATGAACAGGCTAAGATTAGAGTCTCTTTGAACCCCACTGTGATCAGAATACTGGCTCTGATGATGGCGTCACTTACACACCAATGTCTATCTGTCTCCTTATCATTTTCTATGGAGACTGCTTCAGTTAAGACATCAGAAAAACTGCCTGCATACAATGTGCACAAGCTATCAACAGCCCTCTTCCTTATTTGTCCTTCTGCCCCTTGGATCGCTCTCTTTTTTTTCTCTGTTCTGTTATACTAACACAGGCTTGGACTCACTGTGTAGTTCACTTCTAATCATACTAGCACACTCTGCTGTACAGTGGCGACATCACAACATGATATGCTGCCCCTCGCCCCCAACACTGCTCTTCATCACGACACAGCTGTCTGTTCCAGATGACTAACATGGAGTTTATGGCCATTCTTCCTTTGGTCTTGGCAGCAACTCAGCAGCCTCCCCCTTTTTTCCCCTCACAAAATGATCATGAGTTACACGTATTTCCAACATTATTTTCTGGAAAGCTTTCTAGTGTGATTCTCTAGCACTACAGAGGTGATCTGGAATACTTGTGTCTCTGTGTGTACCTAACATATTTTTTCCTCTGAATATATTACCAACCAACCAAAATTCCGGTTTTAATTAATACTGTATTCACCCGATTTTTCTCCACCCCACAAAACTCACTGAAGCATTTTTTGCTAGAAGCATATCATAGTACAGATTCTGGTAAGTTAGCTTAAAATGAGCTAATCATAATAGAAAAATGTATCATTGGAAAATCTCAACATATAAGCAGTAATATCTTTCAAGTTTTACCTGCTAGACTATGAAAAGAAAGGTAGCCTCATCTGTTGATGAAACTTTTGGCAAAAATGAGTAACTCATTCAGAAAACCTACTGAATTTTCTACATTTAATATGAAGGGATATCAGAAAATAACTTAATTGAAGAACGAATTAAGGTCATTCAAAGTTATGGAGCCACTTCAGTCTTCTTTCTAGCCTCTATACATTGTGTAGAGGAACACAAAGTTGAAAGATGGCATGAGAGATGACAAGCCAATGTGGAACATCTTTTGGCCTTCCTTTGAGACACTGTCCCTAGATCTGAAATCAGCACTTATTAATGTGGGAATCAACCATATTTTGTTTAAGGATCTTATAATAGAACAGAGTGCAATGGAAATCCCTCCAACATGAAGTAACCATATACAGAACAATGGTATATACTGAATGGTGTATACTGTGTTTTATACTGATTGATTTCAACAGTGATCTGGAAAATGTGATCCCCAATCTATTGGCCTAGTAGATAGAAGATATTAGTTGTATTTTACTTATCAATTCTTACTTATTACATCGAGAACCACTAGTGGCCAGTGGCCTTGCTGCATGTGCTAGTAAGGACTTCTGCTGTGGAGGTGTCTGTGCCAGGCAGTACCAATTTCAGCTGAATAGAGTGGTGGTCCACTTCTTCCTTCTTGAGCATCACAGTACATCTGTGAATCCCCTTCATCTGTAGCATGATATCATCATTTCTGTTTTCTCAGTTTCTCTATGAATGAAAAGTGCAGCATTAAAGAATAACTTCTATGCTGAAGGGATTTGCAACCCCATAGGAAGAACAACAATATCAACCAATCAGACCCCCCAGAGCTCCCAGGGACTAAACCACCAACCAAAGAGTGCACATAGAGGGACCCATGGCTCCAGCTGCATATGTAGCAGAGGATGGCATTGTCTGGCATCAATAGGAGAAGAAGCCCTTGGTCCTGTGAAGGCTCAATTCTCCAGTGTAGGGGAATGCCAGGGCATGAGGTGAGATGGGTAGGTGGGAAGGGGAGCACCCTCATAGAAGCAGGGGGAGGAGGATGGAAGAGGGGGTTTCCAGAGGAAAAACTGGGTACAGGGATAACATTTGAAATGTAAATACATATTTATATGTAAATACATATAAATATCCAATAAAAAGAATTCCTAATAACAAAAAAAATGGGAAAAAAGAATACCTTCTAAGTTTGAAGTACTAATAATAAGTGTAACAACTCTGTATTGGTATTGATAGAATTAAGGACACTAAGAAAACAAACAAAACAAAGACAAAATCTAAATTTCAAGTTACTTATAATCAAAAGAGGCAATAGGAATAACAGTAAAACTCAACCTGTTCAGAAGTATTTAAAATATGTACCTATGGATGTATATTTGTGTGTGTTTAGCATGATCCCTGGTTATAATATTTGCATGTATAAAGTTGTTAAATAACAAAACTAATTTTTAAAATCCAACTCAGCCCTCTTCTCTGCAGTCCAAGTGAGCCCTCTAAAGCAGTCTATTAGATGATAAACTGAGAGGAAGTAAATCATTTTTGTGTGTTCCCAGATTGATGAAATTAAATAGCTACCATTTTTTCAATTCTGTGAACATATAGCTTTTAATTAAAATATTTAAATTAAGCAATTGAAAAGACCCAAGCTAATGCTGAGAATATCTCACACTTGAAGCAATCAGAATATAGCTTACTGTCCACAAAATAATTATAAACTTCTTAAATCACAGGATTTAGTCTTGACCTATAAACCTGAACCCAATGTAGATAATCCTCAAAGAATAGCAATTCTGGTCTGGTATCCCAGAAAGAATGCCACCTACTGACAGAGGAGATGACCAAGTTTAATGGAAGTTGGATAGTTCTGAAAAACACCAATCTTTCTTTACATGTATAGAATACATTTTGATAAGAATCTTGACCCCCCAGGCAAATTGAACCATGAAAAATCAGCTCCCTGAGAGCTCCTGTCAGAGGCCAGTGATGGAGGGATCCTTGTAAATTCTTAATCTGTCTTTCTTTTTTTTGTTTTTCAGAGCAGGACAATATAGCTCTGCTGAAAGGAAGGTTGAGTTGCTGAACCCCCACAGTAGGTAACCCAGAAAGCAATCAAGCCGAGCTGGCAGGGAGTAGACTCCAGCTGAAATATGCAGTGAGGTCTTTTCTCTCCCTCTGCAGGTACCACAGAGAAGAGGGGATTCTCAGGAGTCTGGCTTAATTTCTCTGGCTACCACACTAATCACACGCATCCCACAATTACTCTCTTTCTTTCTTGAGACTATCCTTCTTCTGTCTCTGAGCTCTGTCCCACAGGCAGACTGTCTACACAGAGGCTGAGCTAGTTATCCAGCCACCTGAGAGAGCTCCTTGCCTTCGCTGGATTCCCCCATGCTTATTTTTCTTTATTTCCCCTTCACTTGTTACCCCTCCCATTCCTACATTAAAGAATTTACATTCTTTCCCAGCTAACATTGAGTTAAGGGAATTGCTTCACTTAATGAGATGCCTGTGTAGAAAAGCCTAGGAAGTCTATGAACCTAAACTGAATCTCTGCACAAATAACTACAGACATCCCAGATAAAACCCAAGATACCATAGAAGAATGCCCAAGGCAGCCTCCCAAGGTAGCAGAGTGACCAGGCTCACCATTTATATTTTCACAGGTAACTCTTTCCCTGCTCTGAGAACTTGATGGTTTTCCGTATCAGTTTATGTCCATCCAGTCTCCATGACTGTGGTTCTTAAGAAATCTCTAGTCCAACTGGTCAAGAAATGGTAACAGTGATAAGTGTCTATAACTATAAACTTTGGGCAAACAGTGAATCTATACCCTGCCTTCCAACCTTGGATACGTTTCCACTGTGCCACAAATATTAGTCTGTCTTTCTCAGTCCATAAAGAGGCTGACGAAATAATATTCAAAGGGCCCTGCTTGGAAAGTCACAGACATCTCTTGGTGTGTTTTCAGGGACCCTGGGGTAGGTGTGCTAACCAGTTAAATCCAAGATTGATTGGTTTCCAGTTCTGGAGCATCTGGAGGCATTGTGGAGGCAGTTTATGGTTGCCCTGGAGGTGAAAAATACCTCCAACAGTGCAGAGGTGACCCCATCCGTAGAGTGTTAATTGGCTCTGAAGGGAGCCTCATCTGGTCAATCCAGATGGAGAAGCAGATTTATCTCCCTAGATTGAAAATACCTCAAAAATGCCAAACCACCTTCTGAGAAGAATGGGATTGACGCTAGGCAGTAACAGATTGTCAATATAGTGAAAGGTTAAAGAGCAATCAAATGGCTTGTACTTCCCCATTTACAATAATGAACAAAGCTAGGCTGTTCTCAAAGCACAAAAGCAATTTAACTTCTGTTTTGCTTAATTTTGAAAAATATCTTAAATGTCCATTTCTATCCACTTTTGGGATGAAACCAAAGTACTAAAATATTTGCAGTACATTCAGGGATTGCAAATAAATCAGAAAGGCAGGTGGTGAGCATGTATAGTTTAATTAACATTAGAACTTGTATGCTGTAAGTAGGAACCTCCTTTTTTAGAACAGGGGTATGCCTCAGGAGGAGCTAGCAAAGTGTGTTCTCTTCTGAACTGTTCTCTTCTAAAAGCATGCTGAGAATCAATGACTAGTTGTGTCTCAATTCTGTATACGCTAATTTCTCATTCAATACCTAGATGCTAAGGTGTGGCGAATTCTATCAGATGTTTCCCACATCAGGAAATTATAAACAAAATGTGGGATAAACAAATAAATAACAAAATAGGGAAAGTTGTTCTTGTTGATTACACAGAAATGGCAGCCCTGGGATTTAAATAAATAGAAAGTATGTAACTCTTTGAAATTTGAAAACACATCTTCCACTGAGAGCAATGTAAGCTGCTAATTGTGGCAGAAGCTTAACTGTAACAATTATATCTATGACTTGTTGTTCTTCAGACCCTATACTTGACATCTTCTGCATATTGTTGAAATCTCTACCTTCACAGCCACCCTGCACACTTGCTATTGATAATTGTTTGTAGCTACGTAAGAGATTACCTCCTATAGAGATAGGAGGTAAATACAAAATAAAATGTTTCCAATGTTGGTATTTTAAAATAATGTTTTCATTATTCTGGAATACAGAGTAACAATTTATAAAAGCATTTTAATTGTCCGCTGTTGATTTTTTTATTTGTGCTTTCTTAATTTATTTTTAACTGATTCAGTAAGACACAGAAAATGTATACAAAATACTACATGATGTTTTCAATAGTTTATATTGTATTATGTTTATGTCTCATATGTATATATGTGTATGACATATATCATATACACATACACATCACATGCAACATGTGCATATACATATAGGTCATATATAGATATATGTGTATATATATATATATATATATATATATATATATATCCTCAAGCCTTTATCATTTTTCTGTGGTTAAAATTTTCAAAAGTGTTTCAAAACTGTTGAGGATATACGTGTGTGCGCACGTGCGTGCACGCGGATGGGCACATGCACACGCACACACAAAAGTCACCTAATGATTGTGGAATCAGATCTGCAGTCTGCATTTCCCCTTATGTAAATACATATTTAACATCTAGTTGCATGCTCTATATAAGGTAATACCTGCTCCAAAACTATGAACTATTAAATCTTACAAAAATTTATACATATGTATTCAAAATGATAAATGCTTGGATTTATATAGCCTCAAGTATTTATCATTTTTTACTGTGGCAAAAACTTTCAAAGGTGTTATTTTCCACATTTCTGAAATATTATCTGTAGTCATTTGCTGTGCAATAACACACTCGCATGTATTTCTTCCATCTAACTTTATTTTAACACCAGACTGAACATGTGAAAAAGAAGCCACAAGTTTAATCTTTGCTTAGGTGATTTGTGAACAATGCTAACAATAGAGGGAGCTACAGTGGTTTCTTGGAGACAGATGGGATCAGCTAAAACAAAGAGAATAAGACAAGTTGGGACACAAAACCTCTCCTATCCCATTGACCCTTTGATGTTCTCTGTGCCCCAGCATGGATTTCCACAATGAAAGGGCCAGCACAATCATGTCTGCTACTGCTGCTTCAGTAATGCTTAAGGCAAACTGGCAAGAACATTTTTCTCGCCTTTTGGCTATTCCATTGAATAAATATTGCTTGGGGAAAGCTATTGTTTGAAAAAAAATAATATGAACAATTGGTTACTAGGTAAAGCTCATTTATATTGGTTCCTTGGGGGAAAAAATTAAACATACTTGCTTGGTGTTTATTTCCTTACTAAATGGCCTCAAAAAATACCTAATGGATGCAGAATCAGATCTAAGCATGCTGCATTTGTTATAATCTGATCTCCTTTTATATAAATACACTATCAACATCTAGTCACATGTTCTATATAATGTGATACCAGTTTCAAATTTTCCATATGACCTATGAAATCTTTCAAAATTAACTGTAGAAAGTAGACAATATCCGTATGTAATGGGTGAGATATTTTGCATAGGGTTTCTGAATAATAAACTAGACAAGTTGAATCTATTTTTCTCAGTTAAACAAATGAAATCAGCCAGTTTTTATGTCTTTTATCACAGGTTGGATACTGTGTAAGGCAGAATCATAAAAATATTTTAGTATCTCTGATATTTTTCTATAAATTCAAAAAAGTGACCAAGAGCAGTCTCACAAACCAAAATAAATAAATAAAATTATGTACTAGAGGCAAAAATCATAGTACTTTGTTGCAATATAATTAATGTACAGCATTTACTACACTAAGTTCTTATGGCTTTATGTAAAAGTATAGCAGGAAATGAAGACAAGCCTTCATTTCAGAAGAACAATTTGGAGATGGCTTATAGTAGTCACTGAAGATGTTTTACACCCAGTGCAGGAACTAGTGACAACATTTGTAAAATTCAGCTCTGAGCCCAGAATAATTGTGCATGCCTATCATCCCAGCATTCCAGAGACAGAGCAGGAGGAAAACAAGTTCTAGGTTAGTCTAGTAGACATACCAAAGCTCTTTCCTTCAAAAGAATAATAGAAAATCAGCAGCAACAACAAAGTGGACAAGTTCTGGGGTAGAAATATGTTATCCATTCAGGAACTGAAGGAATTAATGCTGATGAAGCTTTCAGACTGAAAGCACTGGCTACTTTCCTCATAATATGTCGCAAACCCCCAAGGGGAAAACAAGATGAGGAAGAAGAGATGTCCTATGGCTCAGGGTTTCAAGAAGGGATGAGACCCAAAAATAATGGGGAATAAAAAATGTATTCTACTCAAGAATATTGCACAGAAGAGTTATGTCCTCTTATTGACATGAAAGGCAGACAGATTGAATGTTAAACATAGTCTATGAAAATATGAGATTTTTAATGCCTGGCCATCAACAAAAATACATATTCCAGGACATAGACCATGATAGGTTGCCCAATTTAATCCATGACAAGTGTGAAGCTAGATAGTTGAATTACAATTATCTAGCTTCACACTTATGACAAGAAACAAGATAAAAGCAGTGGAATTACAAGTATTAATTAGGAAAATAAATATGGCTCAGAAATTTTATGCATATACTATTATTCGAACATAAATGCAAATGTTTTCATATATAAGAATACAAAAATACAAGTTTTGTAGTTTCCTAATAAAAAATGTACAAGAAAATAGAATTAAGTCAGCTGAGAACATTACATAGAGAAAGTAACTGTAAGTTGAATAACTGAATGAATGAAAATTAAAGCTGTATAACATAGTAGCAGAGCTAATGGCATCTGGTACCTCAAGTCACTACAGGACCAGAAACATCTCTCCCACTGAGGCAGACTAAAATCCCACTTAGGGGAGTAGGGTACACAGGCTGGAAACAGAGTCAGGGTAAGCCCTCGCTCCAGTTGTTGGGGGACCCACATGAAGATCAAGCTGTACATCTGGTACATATGTGTAAGGTGCTTAGTTCCAGTGCTTGTATGCTCTTTGTTGGTGTTTCAGTCTCTGAGCGCCCTCAAGGGTTGTTAGTCTTCTTTTGGAATCCCTATACCCTCAGGGTTCCTCAATCTTTCCTCCAACTCTTCCATAAAACTTCAGTTGTAGGAAAGGCACGAGATGCATGGAAATCACATAGATCCTCACTTTGATACCATGAAGATAATTATAAGACTGTAAAAAGGAATTTCAGTAGAAGAATAAAAACCTCTCCAACAACCTACTGTTAGGAGCCCACAGGTATATGAAACAAGTTAAGAATGAGCATCTGCACCCTGAATGTAGTCACAGCCTCTTTCCCAGACAAAGAGTAAAAGCAGTCAGACCCACTCCATTCCAGCCAGATGCAATCAGTACCTGAAAGACTGGAATTAAAGTTCTAATGACTTTTTTACTATTTTGTGTATTTAAATTTTTTATTGTGACAGTGTTAGGTGCTGTTTAGCTGCTTGCCTTTTTTCTAAGTTATTTCATCAGGAACTAATTATTTTTTCATTAGCCATGTAGTTTCCATAGGTCTTGAGTTACCTTCTTCTAGCCCTGTTCTCAGAAGATTTGCTTTTTCTAGAAAGCAATTTTGTAAAACACATTTTTGGGGGGCCAATTGAATATAATGTGTTAGGAGAGAAATCATGGCACATTTCAAAGTGTAAATCTGAAAACCAAGAAAAATAAGTTAATTTACTAAATGGAGTAGTCATGAAGGGAGTGAAATTAAATTAAATATAGCCTTAGTTGCTACAGGACATAATTTATTTATAAGGAAATAGGAATTTGGCTTCAGCAATGGCTTAGTAAATAAAGCACTTGCTGACCTAGCATTGAAGTCCATAATTTATATCCCCAGATAAAAGATGGGGAGCAGCCTGCTATCCCAGGGAGACCACCATTCTTTCCCACCTCTCCTCGAACCTTTATCAGACCTACTAGGCCTGAAGCATACGGCTAAGGTTCCCTTCCCCCACCCATCTTTCCTGCTCTCTTAGTCCTCTGGGCACCTCAAGCTGCCCTGAGCAGCCTGCTAGTTCAGGCAGAACTCCATTCTCCTGCCACCTTTCTACCTACTTTCATTGGATCTATGGCTACTGAACCATACAGACCTGAAGATCTGGAACCATAAAGTTCAAGGATACCCATCAGAAGCCTGCCACACAAGGACCATCGAGGTCAACCCCTCTCCCAATACCTACTACAACAGGAAAATCCAGGGACCAAAGCCATCCAGATGGCTAAAGGCCCTTGAAATAACACAATCAACAAAAGCCAAGGCAATACGACACCTTCAGAGCACAGCTACCATTCTCTAGCAAGCCATGCATATCATAACACAACTGAAGCACAAGAAAATGACCTTAAATTCAATCTTATAAAAATGATAAGGACCTTTAAAGAGAAAATAAATAAATTCCTTAAAGACATACAGGAAAATACAATTAAATAGGTGAAGAAAATAAAGCAACTGTGCAAGACTTGAAAGTGGAAATAGAAGCAATAAAGGAAACACAAACTAGGGGATTCCTGGAGGTCTAAAATCTAGGGGAAAGAATAGGAACAATAGATGCAAGCCTCACCAACAAAATACTGGGGATGGAAGAGAAAATCTCATGAGTGGAAAAAAACAATAGAAGAAATTGATATATCAGTTAGTGAAATGTTAAATCTAAAAAATTCCTTACATAAAACTTGCAAGAAATCTGGATGAAAAGACCTAACCTAAGAATAACAGGAGTAGAAGGTAAAGCATTCCAGCTCAAAGGCTGAGAAAATATTTTCAAAAATATCATACAAGGATTTCTCAACCTAAAGAAAGAGACACCCATAAACATATAAGAAGCTTATAGAACCTCAATAAGACTGGATCAGAGGGGAAAATCTTTCCAGCACATAATAATCAAAACACAAAATCTACAGAAAAATGAAAGAGTATTAAAAGTGGTAAGAGGAAAAAGATGAGGTAACATACAAAGGCAGATCTATAAGTATCACACCCAACTACTCAACAGAATTACTCTAAAAACTAAAAGGGCCTGGACAGATAACATGCAACCTCTAAAAAAACCACAGGTGCCAACCTAGACTATTATACCCAGCAAAACTATCAATCACTCTAAAGGGAAAAAAACAAGATATTTTAAGACAAAAGCGAATTTAAACAATATTTATCCACAAATCCAGCCTTACAGAAAATACTGGAATAAAAACTCCAACCCAAGAAGAAACACTACATCTAAGAAAAAAACAGGAAATAAGTTGTTCCATACCAACAAAACCATGGATATAACACACAAACACATTCTCTCTCTCTCTCTCTCTCTCTCTCTCTCTCTCTCTCTCTGTCTCTCATACACACACACACACACACATACCACACCACACATACACACATACACACACACACAAACACACACTAACACCACCAATATCAATAACAGGAAATAACAGTCATTGGCAATTAATATCTCAATATCAATGGACTTTTATCCCCAACAGGAAGACATGAGCTAGCAGAATAGTTGTAAAAGCAGGATCCTTCATTCTGCTGCATATAGAAACACACATTAACCATAAAGATAGACATTATCTCAGAATAAAGGGCTGGAAAAAAGTTTTTCAAGCAAATGAACCCAAGAAGCAAGCTGGAGTAGCCATCTTAATGTCTTATAAACTAGACTTTTAACCAAAATTAATTTTAAAAGACAGGAAAGGACACTTCATACTCATCAAATGAAAAAAATCTACCGAGGTGATATCTAGATTCTGAACATTTATGCCCTAAACGCAAGGACACCCACATTTGTAAAAGAACATTGCTAAAGCTTAAATCACACATCAACCCCCACACATTAATAGTGGGAGACTTCAACACACCACTCTCACGAATTGACAGGACATCCAGACAAAAGCTAAACAGAGAAACAATGAAACTAATAGACATAAACAGAAATGGAAATAGACATCAATCAAGTGGAAATAACAGACACCTGTTAGCATCAGTACCTCCAAACCGGTAACATCACACCCAGGTGTCAGCATGGCCCGCCCACCTGTTGCCAAGGCAACAGCCACCATATTCCCAGAATCTACTTGGCCCACCTCCCACCTTTACCTGTTGCTACGTCACTCTCCATATTTAAATAGAAGACCCCTCTTGTCTCCCCTTCTTCTTTCCCCTTCTCTTATCGCTGACACCTTGCCCCTCCCTCTTCCAATAAACTCCCCACTTGGAACTATTTGGCCTGGTGTGCTTTCTGGAGCTGTGCGACCATCTCACCGATCATAACATTGGTGCTATGACTCGGATTAGAAAGTCTGCAGGTTTGCATCCCACCTCAGCTACTATGAGAGATCCATGTTCACTAGCTTAAAAGAACCAGTAAGCCCCCCAACCCCCACTGGTCAGAGTAGCCATCCACATCGACTCAGGGGAGAGTTCTTGAGCTCGGAGCTACTCCTGTGTCGCCCTAAGTAAATGACTGCCCGCATGGTCCCCGGGGAGAGTTTTTGAGTTCAGAGTTACTCTGTTTTGTCCTTGAGGATGGGAGACATTGAGTCTATTACTGCCCCTCATTTTAGGACTTATTTCTTTGGGAGAGATATTCCTCTTTCCTTTTGAGACAGTATCTTTCTGGCCGCTGAGAATTCCAGGCCAGGCCTGGACAACTGCTCTCTCAGGAGCACCACCTCCAAGCATTAGCCCCCACACCCCACGTGTCTCGCCCAGAGACACATCGCCCCCATGACATCATGAAGCAGTCAGATATAACAACCCTATTCTTGCTTTGCCATTGCCTCTTTCTAATTTTTCTTTTTTAATTAAACCAAAATGGGGAATGTTAGCATTTTGTCTAAACTCCACCCCACAGTTACCTGGCAACAGCCAGGTATGATCCACCCCACAGTTGCCTAGCAACAGCCAGGTGGGCCTGACCAACTTTAAAAGGGGTTGCTTTCCTTTCCTCTCTCTTGCTTCTCTCTTTTACATCTTTTATCTCTTACCTCTCCCCATTCCCTTCCCCCATCTCTCCACGTAGTCATGGCTGGCCTCTCCACTTCTCTACTCTTTCCCCCTCTCTGCCTTTCTCTGACTCTACTACCCTCTTAGCTCTCCTCCCCATGCCCTGAATAAACTCTATTCTATACTATACCGTCTTGTGGGTGGTCCCTCAGGGGGAAGGGATACCTTGGCATGGGACCGCTGAGGCACACCCTTCACACACATACACCTCCCCCCACTACCATAGAGCATATGTTATATCTTTATCTTTTTATAAACACATCAACATCTATAATATTTCACATAAACACAAAAGAATATACCTTCTTCTCAGCACCTCATGGATCCTTTTCTAAAACTGACCATATAGTCAGTCACAAAGCAAGCCTCAACAGATACAAAAAAAAAAAAAAAAATTGAAATAATGCCTTGTATCCTATCAGACCACCATGGATTAAAGCTGGACTTCAACAACAACGGAAACACAGGAAAGCTTACACACTATTGGAAACTAAATAACTCTCTACTCAATGATCTCTGGGTCAGGGAAAAAGTAAAGAAAAAAATTAAAGACTTTCCAGAATTCAACGAAAATGAAGGCACAACATACCCAAATTTACTGGACACAATGAAAGTAGTGTTAAGAGGAAAGTTCATAACACTAAGTGCCTCCATAAAAAAATTGAAAAGTTCTCATACCAGCAATTTAAAAGTACAAAGTGAAAACTCTAGGGGAAAAAAAAAAAAGCAAGCATTCCAAAGAGGATTAAAAGGTAGGAAATAATACAAATCAGGGCTGAAATCAGTTGGTTAGAAACAAAGAAAACAATCTAAAGATGCAAAGAAACCAAGAGCTGGTTTTGAGAAAATCAAGAAGATTCATAAACCCATAGCTAATCTAACCACAAGACTGAGAGACAGTATTCAAATAAGCAAAATCAGAACTAGAAATGGGGTCATAACAACAGACACTGAGGAAATTCAAAGAATCATTAAGTCTTACTTGAAAAACCTATACTCTACAAAATTGGAAAATCTTAATGAAATGGACAATTTTATAGGCAGATACCACTTACTAAAGTTAAATCAAGATCAGATACACTATTTAAACAGCCCTATAATCCCAAAGGATAGTAGCAGTCATTAAAAGATCCACCCCCAAAAAAGCCCAGGGCCAGATGGCTACTCTTGCTAATACTAATACTTCTCAAACTATTCCACACTGCTAAACTCATTCTATGAGGCCACAGTTACCCTGATGCCTAAATCACACAAAAACTCAACAAAGAAAGAGAACTTCAGACCAATTTATCTTATGAACATAGATGCAAAAATACTCAATAAAATACTCACAAACTAAATCAAAGTACACATCAAAACCATAATCCATCATAATCAAGTAGGCTTTATCCCAGAGAATGATTGCAGGGATGATTCAGTATATGAAAATCCATCAACATAATCCACCATATAAACAAACTGAAAGAAAAGATCACATGATCATCTAATTATATGGTGAAAAGCCTTTGACAAAATCCAACACCCCTTCATGTTAAAAGTATTAGAGATATCAGGAATACAAGGCACATGCCTAACCATAATCAAAGCAATATACAGCAAGAAAATAACTATCATCAAGTTAGATGGAGAGAAACGTAAAGCAACTCCACTAAAATCAGGGACAAGACAAGGCTTCACACTCTCTTCTTATCTATTCAATATAGTACTTGAAGTTCTAGTCAAAGCAATAAGACAACTGGAGATCAAGTGGATACAAACTGGAAAAGAAGTCAAAGAATTGCTATTTGCAGATTATATGATAGTATACACAGTGACACCAAAAAGATCTACCAGAGAACTCCTATAGTTGATAAACAGCCTCAGCAAAGTGGCTGGATACAAAATTAACTCAAAGAAATCAGTAGCCCTTCTTTATACAAATGATAAACTGGGTGAGAAAGAAATTAGGAAAACAACATTCTTTACATTAGCCATGTATAATATAAAATATATTAGTGTAACTCTAGCCAATCAAGGGAAAGATCTGTATGACAAGAACTCCAAGCCTCTGAAGAATGAAAGTGAAGAAGATATCAGAAGTGGAAAGATTCCCCATGCTTATGGATAGGCAGTATTAACATATTAAAAATGGAAATCTTACCAAAAGAAATCTATAGTCTCAATGTAGTCCCCATTAAACTTCTTTTGCTCCTCCCCACTCAGACTGTGACAAGCCCTGTTCTTTCCTGCTTCTCTCTCCACTTGACTGGTAGCTTCTTGCTCAGTTCCAAGTATGAAGGAGGAAGTATTTTCTAGGGGAACAGGACACAATTTTAGGGTGATCTCAAAATAAGTGTTTTGTATTTGTTCTTTCTTTACTGCTTACTTTTGGTAGAATATTTTATTATAAAATCTGTCACGGTAGGAAGAGACTAGAATTCTCTTAATAATGAATTTATTTCATACATATTTGCTCATATGAGATCTTATTTTTTGACACTTTAACAATGGTTTCTTTACAGAGTTTGTGTTTTGTTTTGATTATTGTTTTCTTGTGTAATTTTCTTTTGATAAGAACAAGTTTAATTTCTGCTGGAGTCTACAAGTTTAATGGTATTTATTTCGTGTCTTTACAGGAATATCCATAAAATAAAATAATCAACAAAGACAAATAAATTGAGGATTTTGACAAATTATGACTTCATATCTCTCTGTGTGTGTATATATATCTATATACCTATATCTACATATAGATATATGAAGTACTATATATTAAAGTAATATTGACTCTATACACATTGGCCTAAAGTACTAATTAAATCTCCCTTGAAGAGCTGAGGAGCTAGTTCAGCACATAAATCTCTTGTCATACAAACATAAGGTCCTGAATTCAGATGACCCAGAGCCCACATAACATATATAGGTGGTAGTATGCATCTGTAATCCCAACACTCTTATGGCAAGATGGGAGACAGAAGGCATACCTCATGACTAAAGATGGAAAACACTGCAAGACTAAAGGATGAAAAAGGTGTACCAGGGAAATGAAAATATGGATGAAGCAGCCTTAACTATTGTAATATCATGAAGAATAGTAAGAAAAAAGAAAATTCTGGATATATATGCCTCAAATGGGTGTGCCTCACTTCATTAAAAATGCTACTAGGTGCAGATTAACTCAACACAGTAATAGTAGATATCAATAGCCCAATACCATGAAGATATGGATCACTCCTGGACAAAACATACAAACAGAAATATTGAGGTTAAAGGAAATAACAAATGATATAGACTTACCAGACTCTTCAGAACATTCCCTCCAAATACTAAAGAATACCCATTCTTCCTAGAAGCTTATTAAGCTTTCTCAGAAGTAGAACATGTCTTAGAACACAGAAAAAGCCTCAACGCATAGAAGAGAATTGTAATATCTTGTATTCGGTGTGACCAAAATGAAACAAAGTATATATAATCAAAATGAGAAAATACAGAAATCATACGAACTCATGAAGCTTGAATAAAATACGATTGAATGATAAATGGGCTACTGAAAATTTTAAGGTGGAAATAAAAAAATTCTAGAATTGAATTAAAATGAAAACATAAACATATCAACATTTATAGGATTCAATTATGAGAAAAGTTAAATCTCAAATAAATAGCTGAACAATGCATCTTGAGATTTTGGAAAAACAAGAATAAAACCCCAAAGCAGTGGACAAAGAGTAACAAGTATGATCAGAGAGGAAATTAATGAAACAGAATTGGTTATTAAAAAGTAAATAACACCAACAAATCTACTTCAAGAAAAAAATAAAGAAAAGGCAGAGATAAAGAAGATCCAAGTTAATAAAAAGGAAGATTGTGATAAAATAACTTCTAATGATATCCTGCTATACTTAGATCAGTTTCTTATTCAGCCGTCATCAGAGATGTTTCATCTTGCAGCATATAGAAATGGATAGAAACCCTAGTCTCAAAGCCAGATATTAAGGGGTGGGCAGAGAAACCTTGAAACACTCAGCTCTAAATGGGATGTTTCCATTAAAACTCTTCCCTCAGAGCTCAGGGAACACCCTGGAAGAGTAGGCAGAAAGCCGGGGGGATGGAGAATACCAAGAACACAAGGCCCTCTAAATCAACTGAGCAAATCTCGTATAAACTCACAGAGACTGAAGCCCAATGGAAAAGGCCTACATGGGGCTGTGCTATGTCCTCTGTATATATATTTTAGCTCTAGTTTAGTCTTTTTATGAGATTCCTGAGTGTGTGAATGAGTGGGTTTCTGATGCTTGTTACTCGGACTCTTTCCTTCTGTTGCATATTTTATCCAACTTTGACATCATGTTTTTTGCTTTATCTTATATTTTATTTCACTTGTTCTCAATTTGTGGGTTGTGACTCCTTTGGGGGCCTAATGATCCTTTTATAGGAGTTGCCTAAGACCATTGGGAAACATCAATATTTACATTATGATTTATAACAGTAGCAAACTGCTATGTTATAAAGTAGCAGAAAAAATAATTTTATGTTTGGGGTTACCATAACTGCCTTAAAGTTGAAGAACTGTATTAAAGGGACATAGCATTAGGAAAGTTGAGCACCAGTGCTTTATTTTGTTAAGTTCTGTTGCTATCTCTTAGAAGCCCACTGTTTTCCAAGAAGACACAGAAAAGATTGGTTGAGAGGTGAGGTGAGGAAGAACTGGGAGGAGTAGAGGGAGGAGAAACTGTAATCAGGATATATTGCATGAGAAAAGAATTTATTTTCCTTTTTTCTCAATTTATTTTTTATTCACTTTACATTTCCTTTCCTCCCAGTCCCACCCTTACAAATCCCTCTCCTCATTACCTCCTTCTCTTTTCCTGAGCAAAGGGTGCCTCCCCTTGGGTACCACCCCACCCTGGGACATCTAGTTCCAACAGGACTAGGTCCAGCCCCTGCATTCTCTTTGGTTGGTAGTCCAGTCTCTGTGAGCCCCCATGGTGCCAGGCCAGTTCACTCTGTAGATTTTCTTGTGGTGTCCTTAACCCCTCCTGAAAGACCACTTCTATTACTGATTCTTGTACAAGACTCCTCAAGCTCTCCCTGATCTTTGGCTGTGGATTTCTGCATCTGCCTTCATCTGCTGCTTGATGAAGCCTTGCTGGAGACAATTATGGTAGGTTCCTGTCTGCAAGCAGAGCATCATTAATCGTGCCAGGGGTTGGCTAGCTCACATAGAATGTGTCTCTCAAGTTGAGGCAGTCATTTGTTGGATGTGCCCTCAGTCTCTGCTCATGTTATGGGCACAAGATATAATCAAGGCAAAATTTGGGATAAAGGTTTTGAGGGTGTAACAATGAAATTCACAAAATCTTTGAGATATACCTTAAAAACCTATATTCTACTCAATTGGGAAATTAAAGAAATGGATGACTTTCTAGATACATACATCATACAAAAATTGAACCAAGGTGAAGAAAGTAAATATATCTCTAATTAGTAGTGAGCTCAATGCAGTAATAAAAAATCTCCTAACTAAATTAACCCTTGGGCCTGAGTGATTCACTACAAAATTCTACTAAAATTTTGAAAAAAGAACTCATACTAATACTACTCAAATTATTTCAAAAAATAGAAAAACTAGGAAGGTTTCCAAATTCTGTTTATGACACAATATTGCAGTAGTACAAAACCAGAAAAGGATACTACAAAGACCATAGAGTAATCTGTCTGATAAACACTGATATAGAAATTTCCAACAAAATAGCTGCAAAACAAATTCAGGACTACTTAAAAAGTATTCAATGTGATAGAGCTGGCTTTATTCCACAAATGCAAGATGATTCCACATATATAAGATAATGTGATACAAACAAAAATAGACTCAAGGACAGAAATCACAGGATCATCTCAATGTGTGCACAAAATATTAGCAAAATCTAAATTTTCCATGATAAAAGTCACTGAGAAGCTAGGGGTAGGAACATACCACAACATAATAAGGAACAAAAAATAATAAAATGCCTGCAAATAAACATAACCAGGAAAATTAAAGACCTTTACTTGAAAACCTTAAGTTATGGAAGAAAGAAATTGAGAAATCAATAGAAGACAAAGATCTTCCATGCTCATGAACCAGAAGGATTAATGTTACAAAAATAGTCATGACACTAAACACTGTTTGGATTCAGCACAATACCAATCAAAATCCCAAGGTTAGTCTTTACAGATATAGAATCGAAATTTAAAATTTACTTAAAAACTTAAGAACAAAGATATAAAAAGCAATTGTAAATAAAACAATGACTGTTGGAGTTATCGTGGCCTAATTCCATGTTATTCTGCAGAATCATAAAACAATATGCCAACAGAATAGAAGTCCCTAACACAGGTATACACAATTATGGCCCCTTGATGTTTGACAAAGATGCTAAAATGCATACATTGAAGAAAGAATTATGTATTCAATAAATGATGCTTTGAAGCCTGGATTTCAACATCGAAAAATAAAATTAGATCCTTGTCTTTCACTTTGTATAAAACTCAACTCCAAATGAATCAAAGGTCTCAATAGCAAACATGTATCTTCAGATAAGGAGCACATATTAACGTATAGACACTGGTAGGCTTTCTAAAGAGAACTCCTGAAGAGCAGAAAATAAGACCAATATTTGGCAATATTTCAGCAAACTAAAATGGTTTTGTACAACCATAGAAGCTATCAGTCAAGAAAAGAAGTAGCCACACTGTGGGAGATATTTATATATAGCACAGAACTACTGCCTAGAATATATAAAAGCTGTAAACAATGAACAATAAGAAAAAAGCAAGCCAACTAGAAATGGGCTACAAAAGTAAACAGAGGGTTTTCAAAAAAATCCAAGACTATAACTTGGTAAGAAATTCTTTAAAAACATTCAGCACCATTAGCCATCAGTAAAGTGTAAGTAACTTTCAGATTACAACCCCACCCCAACCGCATTAAAAAGAGCATCATCAAGACTACTAATGATAACAAATACTGCTTAGACTTGAGGAAAGAGGAATCTACTGTTGGTGGAAGTATAAACCAGTACTTTAGAAATCTGTCTGGAGACTTCTCAAAAACTAGATATGGAACTTGGGAACTATAACACTTCTGAGCATATACCTAGAATATGTCATAATAAATAGATACTTACATGTCAATATGTACTATAGTCTGGTCACAATAGGTAGGAAACAGAATCAGCCCAAATGTCCATCAATTGTTGATTATAATAAAAACATACTTCATAGAAACAATGGAATTTCATTCAAATATAAAGAAAAATAAAACTCCCATGTAAATTTATGAAATTAGTGGGGGGTGGGGGGGTGGAGTACATGAGTGAGTAAACCAGGCCTGGAAGAACAAGCACTGTGTATTCTCTCATACATAAATTCTGGCGTTGACGCTAATTCTATTGATGACCCTTTTTTCTTGAATGCCTTCATCACCTCCCTGCATAAGCTTCCCAAAACACATGATTACTACTGTTTACATTTCTTTTACCTATATTCAACAATTCCCTTAGTTTAAGACAATCCTACATGTACTGAAAATGTAATTTTTATTCATCTGATGGAATTGTTCTCTCAGATGCTTAACGCAGAATAAGCTCACCCTACAAGCACTTGATTTTTTTTCAGAGAAGTCAAAACTATACAATGCAAAGAAGAAACAAACTTCAACAAATGGTGCTGGTCTAACTGGATGTCTGCAAGTAGAAAATGAAAATAGATCTATATTTATTGCTCTGCACTAAGCTCAAGTCCAAGTGGGTCAAAGACCTTAACATAAAACTGGATACACTAAATGTAATAGAAGAGAAAATGGGAAATAGCCTTGAACTCGTATGTACAGGAGATAACTTTCTGAAGAGAACACCAATAGATCAGGCTCTAAAATCAATAACTGATAATCGGGACCTCATGAAACTGCAAAGCTTCTGTAAAGCAAAGGACATTGTCAATAGGACAAAACAGCAGCCTACAGATTGTGAAGATATTTTCACTAACCCTATGTCAGATAATGGGCTATCCAAAATACACAAAGAACTCAAGAAATTAGAGACTAACAAACAAAATAAACCATTTAAAAAACGGGATACAGCACTAAACAGATAATTTTCAACAGAGGAATCTCACACAGCTATGAAGCACTTAAAGAAATCTTCAACAGTCTTCAGAGAAATTTAAATCAAAATGAGCCCGAGATTACCTTTTACACCCATTAGAATGGCTAAAATCAAAAACTCAAACTGGTAAGATTCTTTTTTCATTGTTTTAGTTAATATATTTTTATGGGTATGTGTGTTTTGCCTACATATTTCTACATTCACTATCTTTAAGCAATGTTCATGGAGGGCAGAAGAAGGCATCAGATCTCTCAGGACTGAAGTTACAAACTAAGCTTGTAACCAAAGCACGGTCCTCTTGAGGAGTAGCCAGAACTCTAAACCACCCAGCCAATTCTACAGCCCCTCATTAGATATTTTGTAGCTCATTTTGATTTAGCCCATCTCAGTGAGAAAGCCAAAGCAGGAATTTCAAACAGCTAGACACATCACATCCACAGTCAAAAGCGAAATGAAATAAATATGTACATATCCACTTGCTTGTGCTCAGTTTTATTGCTCTTCTCATATAGTTAAGTATCTCCTGCTTAGGGGATAGTGCTGCTCACAGTGACTGAGACTTTCCATAGCAATTAACTTAAGGCCGTCCCCCACAGACCAAGCCAATAGAGACAATTCTGTACAGAAACTCTTGGGTGACAATTAAAATGAACCATTACAATTTGAATATTTCAATAGCTAACTAAAACAAATGTTAGCTCTTACCATGGATTTCAATTCTTCCTCATTGGTATTATAAGAAAAAAAAGTAAAACTAGAGATCATCACAAAAGACAATCTTCCAGCTACAAATGATGACAATATATGAAACAAGACACCTAAATCTCCACAAAACCTTCCTCCTGTGAATAACCAACTGTCCCTGTCAGGTAACTTGAACACTATTCTAGTGGACAGAAAAAGTGGGAGCTGTGAAAGGAAAAGGTCAGTTACCTGTTATTTTCTCTTATAAAATAGTTACTGGCAAAACTATGCTAGTGGTCAAATAGAAATAAAGAGTAAATGGGTAAAAATGATCAAATATACTTTGTACATACATAAAATGTCAGAATTAATTCCATTATGTATAATTTCTACATGCCACAAGACATTTTAATAAGTAAAACAGAAATTAGAACCACAGATTTAAGATGTGTTCTTAATTCACTGAGAATGTCTACAGGTCATCACAGACAGTGGTGATACATTTCCCACTTGGGCGACTAGATCCTCTATAATATCTCATTGCATTGAGGTTTTGTATATGAACAACGTCGAACTTGTCAACAGTTTCTCTAGGAATTTCAAGCATCCTGCGTGTAAAGGTTTTGCGGATGCTCGTAGATTTCTCTAATGATCATGGAGGTACTATACTCATCTGCATGCACAAAGAGCAGAACTGATTTATAAAAAAGGATAATTGACTTACTTTGCCACTGGTAAGCAACTAACCTAGGCTTTTAACCTTCAACTGTTGGAGGCAAAGCCATTATTTTTCACCAAGAAAAAAAAAAAAAACTTTCTGTAAAGACAATGAATTGCTGCCATGGGCTGACTGAGAACAATCCTTTGTATTCCAGTGTTTATGTGCTGAATAAAGACAAGTAGACAGTGTTAGCCAACTCATAAAACCTTTGCTTTCTTGATGTGAGAAGCCTCATGTAATTATGGCTGCTAGAGAAGTGGTTTCTAGGTAATTTGTACTATTGAGAAGACACACTCGAGTTTGGATCTTTTGAATCATGAATAAGCTCAAATTAAAAATAAAAATATTTGTAAGCGCCTCCTTTTCAGAAATTTTAGTTGTTTCCTTTCCTTTCTTCAGAAACATACGGTCCAAAAGACTGGCAGCACCACCCAGTGCTTGTCTTCCACATGTCACCTAGAATGTCATCATGAGCCTTGCAAGATGTGTAGGCTGGTGTGACATGGTCTTGCTCTTAATAGCATTCACCTGACTTTTGCCTTGTATGTTGGAAAATAAAATGTATGGATCTGGATGATGTGGCATTTTAATTTCAAATAGCTTGATTTTTACTAGCAAGGACTACTGAAATTTTCAACAGACTGCAAGTTTACTTTACAGAAATATCGTCATAGTACCTTGAGATAGAGATCACAGGTGAGCAGAAATTAAGTGAGATAGAAAAATAAAATTCAGTCTCACATACTGGGAACTAATAACCATAATTGCATTTGGTGCAAATGATAATGTATTTGCTTCAAGGGTGAAAGTTGCCTAGACAGGATTAAAAATAGTAGCACCTAAAAAGAAATACTGTAGGGACAATTGTCATACAAGATAAAAATTAGAACTTTTATGTAATGACCATTAAAATGCTTTTAAGAACCACCTGGTATTAAAATGCTTGAAAACCTTTTTGCTTATGGTCATTCCTTTGCTTTTAGAGAGTATTAGTGAAAGCTATCAGTGTTAGATCTAAATTGGTTCAATAGCTTTTTAGAAAGTCTGAGCCTTTAAACCTATAAAATTCTCATGTAGAAAATTATACTTTCTTGGATCCTAAACAAAGGGGGGAAAAAATCACAACTGCTTGTATACTCTGGCTAGGATATTAATGTAAGGCAGAATAGAATTGATGGGAATGAGCATTTTTGTCTTGTTCCTTTGTCATAAATAGATATTTAGGGCTGGAGAGAAGACTCAGAGTTTAAGAGCACTGGTTGCTCTTTTAGAGGAGCTGAGTTTTAATACTCAGCATCCACATTGTAGCTCAAAACCCATCTATATCTCCAGTTCACAGGCATACATATGGTACATATACATACATACATACATACATACATACATACATACATACAGGCAAAATACCCACACACATAAAACAAAAATAAAATAAATAGTTTTTAAAAGGTATTGGACTCTTTTAAAGTGTTCGTCTGCGTATGTTGATGATATAATATGATTTTCATTGTTCAATCTGTGGAGTGATTTATCACTCTTTAATGTTTAAATTGTGTAATGTCCTTGTGTTATAAGGATAAACTGACTTGGCAATAGCCTGTATCACTTTGATTTGTTTGTGAGTTAAATTTATACTAATAGTTTGTGTCTGGTCTTCACTTCTATGCTTATCAGGAATGTTGTTCTATAGCAATATGTCTTTTGTATCAGGCTAGTATTAGCCTCCTAGAATGAACTGAAAACATTCTTTCCTCTTTCATTTTTGGGGAAGGATTTGAGAAGGATAAATGTTAAGCCCTTGGTAAATGCTTAGGAGAATTCATCCGAGATGTTATCTGTCCCTAGACAAAGAAAATGTTATGGGTCCATAAGATATAATGATTAACCCTTTGAAAAGCAGACAATTCTATATGGCATGAATTATCATGGAAAACATTATTCTTACAAAATTATCCTGTCATAGCAATAAATGCTGCATAATTTACAAGCAATAGACCTCACTTCATTGAATTATATTATCCTTTTAATGTGCTAGCCAATTTTATTTGCTTTATTATTTATTTTAGATGTATGTGTGTGTGTTTCTTTGAATATATGCCACTTACATGTGGATGCTTTCAGAGGCCTGCAGGGTGCATTCGACTCCCTGGGACAGACAGGAATTACATGCTGTTGTGAGAACCAAATTCTAATCCTCTGAAAGAGTAGGAATCACTCCTAACTGTTGATTCATCTCAAGCAACTGCTTATTTTTTCTAATTGGTAATTTTTGTATCTAGTATTGATATATGGTGTGTTTTTCTAATATCTTCACCTGGGGTTTAATGTGATAAATCTGGCCTCAGAAAGTTCTGTTTTAAGATGTATCTCTCTGCCAAAACTCAGTGTTTGTAGAGAACTGGCATCATTTCATCGTTAGGTAGTCAGTAACCTGATCTTTGATTTTTTTCTCTGTTTTAAATTGGCTATTTTAATGGTATACACCATGACTGGTTTTTATTTTCTTTGTTTTACTTAATTTGTATTTAGTTACATTTCATTTTCTTAAGATAGAAGGTAACAGCATACTTCTAAATAATATTGCATCTTTTTTATTTCCTAAGCCATGACTCCTACAGGCCAACTTTTCATTGTTAAGAAATATGTTTTTGCTGCTCCACATACTAGAAGTAAAAATAAAGGAAATGAATTAAAGAGAAAAATACTTGTACTTAAATCATCTTTAGAGATTTCTTACTGCTCTTTAGATCAAACAAAAGCTATCGAAATAATTACTCCACCCAGAATAATGCGAATGAGAAGGGACTAAAAGATCATGCAGTTCCACACTAGAGAGGCACATACAAGTGCAATATCACATGTATGCTGGGAGCAGAGCCACACAGCTAAGACCCATGACTTCATACCTGACAACTCACCTGTTTTCATCCATTCTGCTAGTTCCTAATTTGGCCCCATTAAGCTGTGCTATTGCTAACTAAATTTGATGCTTGCTATAAAATAAAACATTTTGGAGAAGGTGATATTTAAGTTTGTAAAATAATGCAAACTAAATGGATCACCTATTACAAATTAAGCATATCTCCAGTTTATATATTCTCTACTAAATCCATGTTTTTCATTCCAACTGTCAAATTTACAAGACTTTTTTCCTTCCTAATCTACCACATGCTCACTATGCCAGTCATAGACAAAGACACCAAACCCTGCAAGTATTGTAGAAGGATGATTATAGTTATATCCTTTTTAAAACAATGTTTTATGGCATAAAGGACTTGGAATGACAATGTCAGCCTATGGTACACCTTTATTTGTTTTATCTTGCATACCACTCTTAGCCTAGGACAGAGCTTCATTTTGCTATAGTTTTATATCAGGCACAGCATTATTTTATTTATGGTAGTAGTCAAGGAAACTATAGGCTAATCAAGTCAAGAGAATGGAAAGGGTTAAAAAGAAAGGGTGGATGAGTACATGGGGAGGGAAAGGGCTCAAGGGAAAAGATAGAAGAGGACAAGAAAGACAGTAAGGATGGAGAAACAGGGGAGAGGAGTAAAGGTTACTGTAATTTTTTTGGTCAGTTTTCAACAGGAACTAAAGCAGTATAGGAAAATGTTCTCCAACATTCCTAAGAGTTTAAATCAGATTGTGGGGTTCATACTGATCACTGACTTCACAGGAGCTAGAATCACTCATTAGACAAGCTTCTAGGCACAGCTGTGAGGGATAAGCCTCTGAGAGACTTCTTCACTAGCTTATCTGAAGTCAGAAAACCCACCAGAAATGTGAGCAGCACCTTTTGGATGAAGTCCAGATGTATTAAGGTCCAAGGGAAGAGGTGTTGTTTTCTACCTGCCTACCTTCACATCTCCTGGCACATTCATCTATTCTACAGCTGCTGCTATTGCCATTGTTTGGTGACACCAAAACCCTAGCCTTTTTGGCACTATAGGGTGGGCTGGAAATGAGTTTTTTTATGGATCCCTTGTCATACTGAGTCTGTTGAAGCATCCAGCCTCATAGACCAAGAATACACTATGTTCTAGCCTCTCTGGTGTGATGTCAGTTATTGCTGGATTATCATATCGGCCAATAAGGTAAATCTCCTTTCAGTGACCCAATTTTCTGTTTTTAATGAATGATTACCCTAAGGATAAAAAATGCTAAATTTTCATTATGCAATATTAATAAGAAAGAACATACTAGCCAACTTACCCACCATAGTGCTGTGAGAAATGACCCCACTTCTGGATTAAGATTCCTAAATAGTCTGATTCAAAATGGCTACCATTTTAAATCATAGGCATAATTTAATGGAACCTTATAATTTTACAGCTGAGAAACATGAAAGACTGACTTGATGTCACATGATCTGTAGGAATGTTGTACTGGGCTATAGTTTACTACTGTCACTGGAGCATCAGGACAGCCATCATTCTCTAAGTAAAAGCCTCTGATTGTGTAGAGTGGGTTAAGGGAGACAATGTAGAAAATTATAAGACTACAAACATCTGAAGATATTACACACAACTAATACAAAATACATACAAAAATTTTTAGCTAAGTATTATCCACATTTAATGAAGAATTAATCGCAGGAGGTACTCAAACTGTACAAAGCCACATAATTAGTGCTGTGTTCAGAGTCCAAACCTTAGTGTGTCTGACTCCAAACCAGAGAGAGCTTTCTCAAAAGATCTTAGTATTTTGGACACACCTCAAAAGAAATGTAAATCTTTTCTATAATGTCTCTCTTCCTATGTGACAGTCACCATGTAAAAAGTGGGAAGCAGGGCCGGGATATATTACAGTTAGTAAAGTGTTTGCTATGCAAGCATGAAGACCTACAGTTCTTCCATGGAAGAAAGCCATACACATTATGTACGTAACACTAGTGCTGTAGAGGCGGAGATGAGACACGGGAGCCCTGGAGCTTGCTAGCTAGACTTCTCAGCCTGATCTTTGAGATCCAGGACAGCAACAGACCCTGTCTCAAAATCAAGATGGATAGCTCCTAAGGAATGAAATTTAGGGTTGTCCTCTGGGCTAAGAATGCAGTAACATGTAAGAGGCAAATATCCAGACGGAGTGCTGATACTTGACAAGAAAGACAGAGATATATCTCTGTTTCTTTGAACTACTTGTATTGCATAGGAAAGCAATTGTGGTAAGAAGGGCAAAGTCCCATGATTTGCAGTCTGATGTTATATTAATATTTAACAGGAAAAGAAAATCTTAAAGTTTTCAAGTGTAATTCAGGATTCTCCCCTTAAGTGAATTTAAAACAAAACCCCACCCCCTAGTCCAAATTGTTTCCACATCAACACATGTGGTTACAAGTTTAGACACTTTCATGATAAATATAAATAATGAACAAAGTTACCGAAAATTTGGCTTAAATTTAAATTCAGAAGTGTCATCACTTGGATACAGTTTTCTTCCAGTTTGACTATGAACAGAAACTCTGCATCTTTGTTGATTGAAAACACAATTACCCACAAGAATGGGACCTATTTATTCAAAAACAAATAATTAAAATCTAACCACCAAAAAGTAAAGCTTTTCTTTAAAAATAAAAATGGTTTAAAGAAAGAGCATACTGACTTGCCAGGACTTTGTATTGAGGAATCCAAAAGTAGTTAATGTTCACAGTTGGTGTTTCATTCTGAGGAGATAACATCCCAAAGTCCCAGGCTTTCAAGGCAATTAATGAGGAATATAAAATTAGGGAAAAACAGAAAACCTTGTTAGCTGCTTCTAACACTCTGGCTTTTATAACTAAAATATGCCTCTTAAAGCAGCTCATTCATTAATTAACCCCTGAAATCATAAAATACTTTTGATTCTTCCAACATAAAATTCTCTAAGCTGTAAATTATGAGGCATTTTAATACACTATACATTATTTTATACAAGTAATAGGTACTTCAGAAATAATTTTCACTTATGAAAGATTAATATATGAATTTTGTGTTTACAAATCTTTCTGTAAAGAAAATAATAATCCATCTGGCCTCAAGCACACTAGCTTTGACAGATATTATATAACTCTTGTATTGTAGGTCTACTTCTAAATTAAGTCATCTTTGCAGGTATTATCAACTATTCATCTCTTTCTTCTCACCTTTCTATGATATATATTGTACATTGACCAAGCCAGTTCAGTCAGTCAATGGGTTCTCCAGTGGTGGAGCAAGGACTAAAAAGAAAAGGGGAGGGCAGGGAGGGACCCTTGGAACCATGACCTGCCATGGGGACCTAGAGCAAAAGGGCCACTTCACCCAATACAACAGTGGCCCTCCCCCTCTGACCCTATGGGTCCATAGATGAGAATGGCAATCAGGCTATGCAATATTGGTCATTTTTGTCTGCTGACATATACAATTGGAAGTCTCAGCATCCCCCTTTCTCAGATAATCCCAAAAGTTTGATTAGTCTCTTTGAAACTGTCCTGTTTACCCATCAGTCCACCAGGGATTACATACAACAGCTTATGAGGGTCCTCTTTACCACTGAGGAGAAAGGATCCTCAGTGAGGCCCAAAAGAATGTTCCCTCAGACACGGGGTCTCCCTCAGAAAATCCAGCTGTCATTGATGCAGGATTCCCTTTAACCTGACCTGATTGGGACTTTAATTCAGCCAAAGGTATGGAGCACCTTAAGGTCTACCACCAGGCTCTATTGGCAGGTCTCAAAGCAGCTGCCCACAAATTTGACCAAGGTATGTGAAAGTGAATTTAGACAGGGATCAGATGAGTCACCTGCTGTCTTCTAGAGTGGCTCATAGAAGCATTCCACCAATATATACCCTATGATCCCAGCAGTGAAAAGCACAAAGCTACTGTTACTATGGCTTTTATAGACCAAGCTAGTAGAGATGTCGGGGAAAAGCTTCAGAGGCTAGAGGGACTACAGGATAAGTCATTGAAGGATTTAGTGCAGGTTGCTGAGAAAGTCTACCATAGCAGGGAGACAGAGGGGGAGAAGGATCAGAGAAAGAGAAAAAAAGAAGATGAAAAGGAGATAAAAAAGAAAAGTGACAGGAAAGGAATTTACAAAGAATCTTGGCTACAGTAGTTAGGGAAAGCAGAGAAGAGAGACTCCAACCAAAGAGAGACAGAAAACCCCTTGAAAAGGACCAAGGCTCATATCGCATGGAGAGGGGCCACTGGGCCCAAGAGTACCCCAACAAATGGAAGCCGGAAGCAGGAAATCCCAAGCCTTGGGAAAAGCACCCCCAAAATGAAGAGAGTGTTAGCCCTGGGGGAGGACAGCGACTAGGGAGGACAGAGTTCAGACCACCTCCCCAAGCCCAGGGTAACCTTGAAAGTGGAGCAGAAACCCACTCAATTCTTGGTGGATACTGGGGTCCAACACTCCAAGCTGATGGACCAGTCTCCAGCAAAAAATTGTGGGTCCAAGGGACCACTGGGACTAAACAACATTCATGGACTACCCGAAGAGTTGTGGACCTGGGTGTGGGCCAGGTATCCCACTGGTTCATTGTCATCCCTAACAGCCCCTTGCTTTCCAAGATGGTGGCTCAGATCTACTTGCCCTCAATTGAGGGGTCGTGCTGGAGAACCTGTTCAGGTCCTTACTATTAGTCTGGAGGATGAATACAAATTGTTTTAGACAAAAACCCAAAAGACAGAGGATATTGCTTGGTGGCTGGAAAAGTTCCCATTTGCTTGGGCTGAAACGACCAGGCTAGAAAATGCGTGTCTGCAGGCCCCTGTGTATGTGGAGCTTAAGACTCAGGGTGATCCTGTCTTGGTGTGCTAATACTTGATGTCACAGGAAGAACGCAAGTGCCGCTCTGCTTGGAATACACCCTTGTTGCCTGTAAAGAAGCCTGGTAGTCAGGACTATCTCCCTCACCAAGGCCTTGGTGCTTGAGACTGGAAAAAGGATTAACATCTACACAGGCAGTAGGTATGCCTTCATGATTGCACATGTGAACAGGGCCATTTATCAACCATGGGGACTCCTATCCTTGGAAGGCAAGATCATCAATAACAAATCAGAGATAGTTGACCTACTACAGGCATTTTTTTAAACCAGCAAAAGTGAGTATCCATTGCCCTGGGCACCAGAAAGGTGAGGACCCCATAGCTAGTGAGAACAGCCTGAGAGACCAGGTGAGTGGCAAAGAAAGTAACAATGAAAGAAATAAAGACTATCCTCTTGACAAACCACCACTCAAGAGAAGAGAGCCCAGAGTGGAACTTGAGAAATGGCTAGCCACCACCTGGGTATACTGATCATGAGCTTAAGCTGATTAAAGGATGTCACGCTAACTATTTAGACAAAAGTGGACATTGGAAGGAAAAACCATCCTACCAGAACATCAAGCCCTTGAACTGCTTACACAAATGAGCAGATATACCCACCTTGGTATTAGAAAACTAGAACAGGTGATCAAGGGGGCAGGTGTAGTTATTTTAAATCTAGAAATTGTGAAGCTTGTCAGAAGGTAAATGTCTATCCCACTAAGACACCATCAGGAAAAAGGCTAAGGGGTAATCGTCCTGGAGTATTTTGAAAAGTTGATTTTACTGAAGTCAGACCTGGAAAATATAGGTATAAGTACCTCCTGGTCTTTGTAGATACATTTTCTGGATGGGTAAAAGAAGCCTACCCCACAAAGAGTGAAACCGTGCAGGTAGTCATGACAAAGATACTAGAGGAGATACTTCCTCAATTTGGTATGCCTAAAACCATCAGCTCAGATAATGGGCCACCCTTTGTTTCTCAGGTAAGCCAGGGAGTGAGTAAGTTTCTGGGAACAGATTGGAAACTCCATTGTGCATACTGTCCCCAAATCAGACCCTGAAGGAGATTTTAACCAAATTTTCCTTAGAGACTGGCACAGAATGGATGGTGCTCCTTCCAATGGAATTGTTTAGGGCCAGAAATACCCCTCCAATCATTTCAATCTAACTCCCTTTGAGATCCTGTATGGGACCCCCACTCCCTTGACCCCAGCCCTTGAACTCCTCCCCCCAGAGTGACTTTTCAGGTTGACAAGAATCTTATGGCTCTATTGCAAGCTTTCCAGATCAGCCACCAGGAATTGTGGCTTAAACTTAGTACCCTGTATAATGCAGGTACCCCAGAAATTCCATATGAGTACCAAGTTGAAGATTGGGTATATGTTAAAAGGCATAGTGCTGAAAACTTGGAAGCAAAGTGGAAAGGGCCATTCCTGGTGTTGTTGACCACCCTGACAGCCATTAAAGTAGATGGAGTAACTGCCTGGGTTCACATAACTCACATCAGACCAGCACCTATGCCTGACATCAACTGGATAGCAGCCAGACACCTGAGCAACACCCTCAAGCTCAAGATCATTCGCCCTTCTGCAAGGCCAGAGAAACCATGAGATGGCTATGGTGTATCTTCTTCCTGCACTGAGCCTCAGCAGCCCCTCCCCCCAAACCTACCAAAGTGACTTGGCAAGTACTCTCAACCATTGGGGATGTAGCTTGGTCCACTAAAGAGGAACAGTCGACTTATACCTGGTGGCTAGACCTTGTCTTTGATCTCTGTAAGTTAGTGGTAGGTCTTGACTCCTGGGATATCCCCGCCCTAGAGACACAGGGGAGGGATTACCTGAATGTGGGGGATGAGGGACTCCCATATATGTGTGCCCCTGAGATGGAAGAAGCTGGCAGCAGGCCCACCAGTGTGTGAGGGGGACAACCACTTCTTACTACCTGCCCCCCCATACAGGCAGTGGGCTTGTGCCTCAGAATTGGCTCCTTGTGGGCACTGTAACATCCTGAGCCAGTCCTCTAATTTCTGTGCACAGGTCCAATTGATCCCAAGGCTTATTTACCACCCCTATGGAGAGCTTCTAGATAGATGGGACAGTACCCTTTATCAAACAAGAAGGAAACCCTTAACGGTGTTCACAGTGCTGTTGCTCTTGGGGCTAGGGGTGGCTGGAATGGCTACTAGTACCTCTTCCTTGGTGATAATAGGTCACCAATACCAGAACATCAGGGCCACCATAGATCTGACATTGAGAGGATTGAAACACTGATCTCCTTCCTACAGGAGTCTCTGATCTCTCTGTTGGAAGTGGTCCTACAGAATAGAAGAGGGTTAGATTTACTGTTCCTCCAACAGGGAGGCTTGTGCACTGGCCTCAGTGAAGAATGTTGCTTTTACATAGACAATTCTGGGGTAGTTAAGGATTTCATGGCCAAGGTTAGAGAAGTGCTAGCCAAATGGAAGAGAGAGAGCAGAACCAAAGTTGGCTTGAATCTTGGTTTAATTCTTCCCCGTGGATGACAACCCTAATCTCCACTTTATTGGGTTCCATTTTTATTTTGTTGCTTGTGCTAACCTTGCAATATTTGGTCCTTGCATATTAACAAGCTGATTAGCTTTGTAAAAGATAGAATAAGTACTGAACAACTGATGGTTTTAAGGTAACAATATGAGACCCCGAGGGCAAGACCTGAAGAATATGAGTTAGTTACCAGAGACCACTGAGCATAGTTCCAGGATTGGAACTTATACAAGAAAAAGAGGTAATAAGGGACTCTACCCACCTTACACCCCTCCCACCTGGGGTCAAGACCAGGCCAAGTTCCATTTTTCACCCACAGAAACATTCTTGAGTAAAAAATTCACAGAAAAAAACACAGAATATTCTGACTAATAATCACCTGATCCTCTGGAAAGTCCCAGGTAGAGTTTAAATATGTGTCGTGATCTGCCCATGCTAGCTAGCCAATAGATTTAAAAGTCAATATGCTTAGCCACTAAGTTTGAACTGTAACCTTGATGATGTAACCTGTGCCCCTAAAACGTATAAAAACTGCTTGTAATAACCATTCAGGGAGACCTTCTAGTCACTCGCCTTGAGGGACTAATTGAAGGTCAATCCTGACGTGCTGGAAAATAAACCTCTTGCTTTTACACTGATCTGTGTCTATGTGTCTCTCTCAGGGGCATCTCAAAGTAAGTACCACTGATCGAGGGTCGAGGGTCGGGGTCTTACACCTCCTCCTCCTTGAGTCATCTTTGCTGGATAACTCTAACTCCCATCTGTCACCAAAAGAAGTTTCTCTTTACATAAAATGAAGAGCATCACAGAAAGCACAACTGGACATGCAGAAATCAATGAATCATGGGAGATCCCAGCCCCAGTGAATACATTTATATCACACCTCTTGAATCTATGCCTCACGGAATATTGATGAAAGGAGAGTAGAAAGATTCTAAGAGCCAGAATACCAGAAACAGTGTCTTCTACAAATGCTTGTATAAAATGATAATACCAATAGACATGCTAATGTAAAAGGGAAAATTTCATCATCCATTCCATAGACAAACAACTAATGACCTCTGAGGAGGGGAGGAGAGAGAGAGAGAGAGAGAGAGAGAGAGAGAGAGAGAGAGAGAATTAGCCTATCCTAGAGATGATTCTCCTAATCTGTCATACAATCTGAAACAGTCATTCCAGAACCCATATAAACCAAACAACAAAAATGAACTCAGCCAGCTGTATCTATATATTTATGTATACACATAGGCATGTATATATGCATACACACACACACACACATATAAACAAAAAGAGGCTAATATAAAGGAGTTGGAAGTTAGAGGAAAAGTGACTTGGAAGGAGATGGTGGAGAAAAGAGAAGAGGAAATTATAACATTAAATTTTAATTAAAATGTATAGAAATAACTTAAATAATAAAAATATTTAAATATAAGGCCTGATATTATGGAGCTACTAGAAGAAAATATACATGCTTTATGTATGTTTTCATGAAATGCTTCATGGCATTGTAATGGGCAAGAAGTTTTTGGACAAAATGGCCCCAAAGATCAAGAAGCAGAAGAAAGATTAATTGTACCAATCCTAAAAAGCACCTACACAGCAAAAGAAAGTCTACAGAATAAAGAGAAAACCTTCAGAATAGGAGAAAACATTTGCTATTATCCACCTGACACAATATCCACCATATGTAAAGAACCCAATAAGAGACAACAAATAACCCAATGAAACAAGAAGTAACTGACCCTACTAGGCATTTCTCAAAAAAGACATAAACATTGTCAACAGACATATGAAAATAACATTCAATATAATTAGACAGCAGAGAGAAGCTAGCAGCCCATTACAGGTACATCAGCAGTAATGCAAAAGACAAATGATCAATAACACCAAGGTGTTATAAATGAGAATGCAACTTATTCTAGCAATTATGGAAATAGTATGTCACTTCCAAAACAGATTAAAATAAATTCATTAAATAATGCAGCAAACTCATTCCTTGGAATGCTTGAAATAACTCTGAGATGAGAACATTTAAGAGACATTTGCTCTCCTGTGCTTATCACAGCATTATGCACAGTAGACAGAAAGTAAAAACAACCTCTGTGCATAAACTGTAAGTGGATAGTGATTACCAGATACATATACATATACTCAATAGAAAACTATTAGTCAAAGAAAAGAAGACACCTTTCCATTTGTAATATATGAAAGAAGTAGGGTGAAATATAACTATGTCACAAAAAGGAAAACATTGTATAACCCCACTCTGCTAGAATCTAAAAGAATATAATCTCAAAGAAGCTGAAGGTACATTAGAAATGATAAGAAAGTTTGATGAGTGTATACAAAGCCATTATTAATTAGGAATAATTTCTATTGTACTACTACATAGTGGGGTAGTCACCTATACACACTGGTAATGTAGTATATGTCAGGTACGTTGTAAGAAAGTATTTTTGAAATTTATTCCTACAAAGAACTAGTAAATAATAGACATACTTACCTTGATCTGGATGTTAAGCACTGTATATATGTATTTACTTCTGCCCCATCAATATGTGCAGTTTTGTATGTCAACATAAATTAAGTGATCACTTGTTCCAACCACTGAAACCTTCATTCCCATAGCATAGCCCAATGTATCTCATGAAATCCCTACTTTTTGTGTTCAGATTTGACTTCATGAGAGCAAGGATATCATTTGTTTTTACTCATTACTGATATCTCCATATCTTAGGTTAGGGCTGAGTATGTGAATGTCTAATTAATGAATTTATTTCTTTTTATTGGTTATTTAATTTATTTATATTTCAAATGTTGTCCCCCTTCCCGGTCTCCCCTCCAAAACCCCCCATCCCATCCCCCTCTCCTTTGCCTCCATGAGGTTGCCCCCCCCCCATTCCTCTGGCTCAGCACTCTAGCATCCCCTTATCTTGGATATGAAGCCTCCACAGGACCAAGGGCCTCCCCTCCAATTGATGGCAGATAAGGTAATTCTCTGCTACGTATATAGTTGGAGACATGACTCCTTCCATGTATACTCTTTGGTTGCTGTTTTAGTTCCTGGGAGCTTTGGGTGGTCAGGTTAGTAGATATTGTTGTTCTTCCCATGGGTTGCAAATACCTTCAGCTCCCTCATTTCTTTACTTAACTCTTCCATTGGGGTCCCCAGGCTCAATCTAATGGTTAACTGTGAGTATCTGCATCTGTATTGGTCAGGTGCTGGCATAGCCTCTCAGGGGACAGCAATACCATGCTCCTGTCAGCAAGCATTTTTTGGTATCAGCAATTGTATTGGGGTTTGGTGTCTGTAGATGGGATGGATCTCTAGGTGGGGATGGCCTCTGAATGGCCTTTCCTTCAGTCTCTGTTCCACTTTTTGTCTCTGAATTTCCTTTTGATATGAAAGAAGATTTTGGTTAAAATATATGAGATGGGTAGGTGGACCCATCTCTCCACTGGAGGTCATTTCTACCTATTAGGGATGGTCTCTACAAGTTCTCTCTCCCCTTTGTTGGGTATTTCAGCTAATGTCATCCCTGTTGGGTACTGGGAACTTCTTGCTTCCCTGGCATCTGGGACTTTCTAGTGGCTACCCTCAGTTTCCCATCCCGTACTTTTACATATTTCTGTTCAATTTCCTGGACCTCTGTACTACTCTCCTGTCTCTTCCCATACCTGATACTGCATCCCTTTTCCATTCACCCTCCTTTCTTCTTCCCAGGTCTCTCCCTCCCTCTATCTCCCATAATTATTTTGTTCCCCCTTCTACATAGAATTGAAGCATCCACAATTTAGTCTTCCTTCTTCTTAAGTTTCATATGGTCTGTGAGTTGTTTTGTGGGTATTCTGAGCTTTTGGGCTAATATCCACTAATTGGTGAGTACATACCATGTGTGTTCTTTTGGGTCTGGGTAACTTCACTCAGGATAATATTTCCTAGTTCCATCCATTTGCCTGAAAATTTCATGAAGTCATTGTTTTTAATAGCTGAGTAGTACTCCATTGTGTAAATGTACCACATTTTTTTTATCCATTCCTCTGTTGAGGGACATCTGGGTTGTTTCCAGCTTCTGCTTACTATAAATAAGGTGGCTATGAACATAGTGGAGCATGTGTCCTTGTTATATGTTGGAGCATCTTTTCGGTATATGTCCAGGAGTGGTATAGCTGGATCTTCGGATAGAACTATTTCCAAATTTCTGAGGAAACTCCAGACTGATTTCCAGAGTGGTTGTACAAGCTTGAAATCCCAACAGCAGTGGAGGAGTGTTCTTCTTTCTCTACATCCTCAGCAGCATCTACTGTTACCTGAATTTTTGATCTGTAACATTCTGACTGGTCTGAGGTAGAATCTCAGTGTCGTTTTGATTTATATTTCCCTGATTACTAAGGATGTTGAACATTTCTTTAGGTGCTTCCTGTCTGTTCAAGATTTCTCAGTCTAGAATTCTTTGTTTAGCTATGTACATCCATTTTTCAATAGGGTTATTTGGTTCTCTGGAGTCTAACTTCTTCAGTTCTTTGTATATATTAGATATTAGCCCTCTATTGGTTGTAGGGTTGTTAAAGATATTTTCCAAATCTATAGGTTGGTGTTTTGTCCTATTGACAGTGTCCTTTGCCTTACAGAAGTTTTTCAATTTTATGAGATCCCACTTGTCAATAGTTGATCTTAGAGCCTGAGCAATTGGTGTTCTATTTAGGAAATTCTCCCATGTGCTGATGTGTCTGAGGTTCTTTGGCACTTTCTCTTTTATTAGATTCAGTATATCTAGTTTTATGGGAGGTCTGTGATCCATTTGGACTTAAGCTTTGTACCAAATGATAAAATGGATCAATTTGCATTCTTCTACATGCTATTTGTTGAATGAGTGGCACCATTTGTTAAATATGGTGTCTTTTTTCCCACTGGATAGTTTTGGCTTCTTTGTCTAAGATCAAGTGACCATAGTTGTGTGGGTTTAAGTCTGGGTCTTGAAATCTATTCTCTTGGTTGACCTGTCTGTCTCTGCCAATATTATGCAGTTTTTACAACTGTAGCTTTGTAGTACAGCTTGAGGTCAGAGAAGGTGATTTCCCTAGAAGTTCTCTTATTGTTGAGAATAGTTTTCACTATCCTGGGTTTTTTTCTTTTTTTTTGTTATTCCAGATGAATTTGAGAATTGTTCTTTCTATCCCTGTGAAGAATTGAGTTGGAATTTTGATGGGGATTGCATTGAATCTGTAGATTGCTTTCAGCAAGATGCCCATTTTACTATATTAATTCTGCCAATCCACGAGCATGGGAGATCTTTCCATCTTCTGAGGTCTTCTTCGATTTTTTTCTTCAGAGACTTAAAGTTATTGTTGTACAGATCTTTCAGTTGCTTGGTTAGAATCACACCAAGATATTTTATATTACTTGTGACTATTGTGAAAGTTGTCGTTTCCCTAATTTCTTTCTCAGCTTGTTTATCCTTTGAGTAGAGAAAGGCTATTGATTTGCCTAAGTTGATTTTATCCAGCCACTTGCGAAGTTGTTTATCAGCTGTAGGAGTTCCTTGGTGAAATTTTGGGGTAGCTTATGTATACTATGATATCATCCACAAATTGTATCCCTGTGCCCTCCTTTTGTTGTCTAATTGCTCTGGCTAGATCTTCGAATACTATATTGAATAGATATGGGAGAGTGAGCATCCTTGTCTTATCCCTGATTTTAGTAGGATTGTTTTCTCTATATTTAGTGTGATGCTGGCTATCGGTTTGATTCATATTGATTTTATTATATTTAAGTATGGGCCTTGAGTTCCTGATCTTTCCAGTATTTTAACATGAAGGGGTGTTGTATTTTGTCAAAAGCTTTCTCAGCACATAATGAGATGATCATGTGGGTTTGTCGTTGTTGTTGTTGTTATTGTTGTTTTAGTTTGTTTTTATAGTAAATTACATTGATGTATTTCCAATAGCCATCCCTGAATGCCTGGGAAGAACCCTATTTGATCATGGTGAATGATCATTTTGATGTGTTCTTAGACTCTGCAAGAATTTTATTAAGTATTTTTGCATTGATTTTCATAAGGGAAATTAGTCTGAAGATCTCTTTCTTTGTTGGGTATTTGTATGGTTTTGGTATCAGCATAACTGTGGCTTCATATAATAAATTAGGTAGTGTTCTCTCTATTTCTATTTCATGAAATAATTTGAAAAATATTGGTACTAGTTCCTCTTTGAAGGTCTGATAGAATTCTGCACTAAAACCATCTGGTCTGGAGCTTCTCCCCTGCTACCCTGCCCCGTTGGGAGGTGTTTAATGACTGTTTCAATTTCTTTATATGTTATGGGATTGTTTGGATGGTTTATTAGATCCTGATTTAACTTTGGTACGTTGTATCCATCTAGAAAATCATCCATTTCATCTAGATTTTCCAGTTGTGTTGAGTATAGGCTTTTGTAGTAGGATCTGATGATTTTCTGACTATCCTCAGTTTCTGTTGTTACGTCTCTCTTTTTATTTCTGATTTTGTTAATTTGAATATTGTCTCTTTGCCCTCTGGTTAGTCTAGCTAAGGGTTTATCTATCCTGTTGATTTTCTCAAAGAAACAGCTCCTGGTTTTGTTGATTCTGTGTATAGTTCTCAATGTTTCTACTTGGTTGATTTCAGCCTTGAGTTTACTTCTTGCCATCTACCCCTCTTGTGTGTACTTGCTTCTTTTTGTTCTAGAGCTTTCAGATGTGCTGTTAAGCTGCTAATATGTTCTCTCCTATTGCTTTATGGGGGTACTCAGAGCTATGATTGTTCCTCTTAGCACTGCTTTCTTTGTCCCATAAGTTTGTGTATGTTGTGCTTTCATTTTCATTAAATTCTAAAACGTCTTTAACTTCTTCCCTGACCAAATTATCATAGAGTAGAGCATTGTTCAGTTTCCATGTGTATGTGGGTTTTCTGTTGTTTTTGTTGCTATTGAACACCAGCCTTAATCTGTAGTGATCTGATAGGATGCATGGAATTATTTCAATCTTCTTTTATCAGTTCAGGCTTGTTTTGTGTCCAAATGTATGGTCAGTTTTGGAGATGGTACCATGAGGTGCTGAGAAGAAGGTATATTCTTTTGTTTTAGAGTAAAATGTTGTATAGATATCTGTTAAATCCACTTTGTTCACAACTCCTGTTAGTTTCACTGTGTCTCTATTTAATTTCGGTTTCCATGATCTGTCCAATGGTGAGAGTGGGCTGTTAAGTCTCCCACTATTATTGTGTCAGGTTCAATGTGAGCTTTAGCAACATTTCTTTTACAAATGTGGGTACCCTTGCATTTGGGGCATAGATGTACAGAATTGAGAGTTCAACTTCATGTTTTTTTCCAATGAGTATGAAGTGGCTTTCCCCATGGGTTTTTGGTTTTGATTTTGTTTGGTTGGTTTTTTTTTTTTATAACATTTCATTGAAGGTCAATTTTATTTAATATTAGTATTGCTTCTCCAGCTTGTTTCATAGGACTATTTGCTCCGATTTTTGTTTGTTTGTTTTTTACTTTGAGGTAGTGTCCGTCTTTGTCATTGAGGTTTATTTCTTGTGTGCAGCAGAATGCTGTGTCCTGTTTACTTAATAATTGTGTTGGTCTGAGTCTTTTTATTGGGGGATTAAGACCATTAATGTTAAGAGATATTAAGAAGCAATGATTGTTGCTTCTTGTTATTTTTGTTCTTAAAGATGGAATTATGTTTGTGTGGGTCTCTTCTTTTGAGTTTGTTGTGAAAGATTAATTTCTTGCTTTTTCTTGGGTGTAGTTTCCCTCCTTGTGTTGGAGTTTTCCTTCTATTATCCTTTGTAGGGCTGGATTTGTGGAATGATACTGTGTAAATTTGGCTTTGACATGGAATATCTTGGCTTTTCCATCTATGGTAATTGAGAGTTTTTCTGGGTATAAGAGTCTGGGCTGGCATTTTTGTTCTCTTAGGATCATTATGACATCTGCCCAAGATCTTCTGGCTTTTAAAGTCTCTGTTGAGATGTCTGGTATAATTCTAATAGGTCTGTCTTTATTTGTTACTTGACCTTTTTCCCTTACTGCTTTTAATATTCTTTCTTTGTTCTGTGCATTTGGTGTTTTGATTATTATGAGACAGGAGAAATTTCTTTTCTGGACCAGTCTATTTGGCATTCTATAGGCTTCTTGTACATTCATGGGCATCTCTTTCTTTAGGTTAGGGAATGTGTTTTAATGATTTTGTTGAAGAGGCCTTTGAGTTGGGAATTTTTGCTCTCTTCTATGCCAATTATTCTTAGGTTTGGTCTTTTCATCGTGTCCTGGATTTCCTGAGGGTTTAGGGTTAGGAGCATATTGCATTTTCTTTAACTATTGTCAATGTCTTCTATGGTATTCTCTACAGCTGACATTCTCTCTTTTCTCTCTTGTATCCTGCTGGTAATGCTTGCATCTATGACTCCTGATCTCTTTCCTAGGTTTTCCATCTCTAGAGTCGTCTACCTTTGTGATTTCTAATTGTTTCTATTTCTATTTTTAGATCTTCGATGGTTTTGTTCAATTCCTTCACCTGTTTGTGTTTTCCTGTAACTTTTTAAAGGGATTTTTGTGTTTCCTCTTTAAGAGAGTCTACCTGTTTACCTGTGTTCTCCTGTATTTCTTTAAGGGAGTTATGTATATCCTTCTTAAAGTCTTCTATCATCATCATAAGATATGATTGTAAATCAGAGTATTGCTTTTCTGGTGTGTTGCGGTATCCAGAGCTCACTGTGATGGGAGAACTGGGTTTTGATGATGCCAAGTAGCTTTGGTTTCTGTTGCTTATGTTCTTGCTCTTGCCTCTAGCCATCTGTTTATCTCTGGTATTAGGTGGTTTTTCTGTCTCTAACTGGAGCCTGTTCTTCCTGTGAACCTGTAAGCCTACGTGTGTCAGAACTTCTGGGGGTTAAGCTATCTCTGGGTATGATTGGGGCGGGGAGTGTTGAAGCACCAACTCTGCTCCTGGGCCCAGATGCAAAACAGAAGGACTATGTCCCTAGCTGTGTGGCAGTTCCTGCATCCCCTGGGCCCCTGGCAGGTCACAGTTAGTCCAGATATTGGGGCAGTAGTAGTGGACTCTCCTGTGAGCCTGGGTGTGTCCAATGTCCTGGGTGTCAAGTGTCCCTGGGTCTGATTGGGGCGGGGAGGGCATGAATTAATTTCTTATCATTTATATGTATTCCATGGGAAATAAGAATATTTCTCTCCTCTCTAGATTGGGATGTGCATTGGCCACTTTTGTAGAGCAGGATGCATATCATCTTGTCACTTTTCTCCTGTGTATTGCTCAAACATTGGTCAACTACTGCTGCCCACTAATCTTTGCTATCATTTAGTGGCTAAGCCAGCAACTGTTAAGCTTCCCAGTGTCAGTATCATCTGGGAAAGGCTTTCATTATGTTCTTCACATCCATGTGAATAGTTGTACTTTACATACATACATCCCCATTATACTCGATGCACCTCACTCCCTGCCAGTCCCTTATCCCTCACAAATATTTCCCTTTCTGTCTTTATGATTTTTAGTATGTTTTAATTATTATTCCTTGACAGTTTCAGATATTTGGTAATGATTTCAGCTGATTTCACTACCCTTTACACCTTTCCTTCTCCCACTGGCTGACAACTTCTAAACAAGTCCCCTCTCTACTTCCATGTCTTTGTTGTGTGTGTGTGTGTGTGTGTGTGTGTGTGTGTGTGTGTGTGTGTATGAAAAAGCCACATATTTGAAAGGGAGTGGGAATGGGAGGAACAACATGGGAGGTATTGAAGGGATGAAAGGGAAAGGGGAAAATAATGTAATTATATTTTAATTTTAAAAAGTAAGAATTTAATAAAAGAGAGACTATAAATTTGGGTAGGTTGTGAGGTGAGGGAGTATCTGGCAGGAGTTGGAGGAAGGGAATGAATGTGATCAAATTACATTATATGAAATTTTAAAAAGTAAACAAAAGCATAATTTAGAAAAAGAACAGACTATTTTACTTCTGCAGTGTCTGCCATGTCTGTGACTTTTCCTCATTCTATTTCATTTTCCTCCCAGTTATTTTCCTTCACTGTAAAAACTTTACATTCACCTTCTATTGAATTCACGTCTTCTGGAGTCTGCTCTCTAGAAGCTTCTCTTCCCTTATGAAAGTCTTTATTTTGCCTGCATGTCTGTAGGTATTTTGTTGAATATATACATCTGCCTCAACACCTCTTGCTGTTTTACAGTCTTGTCTCACTTCCTTTTGACTCCCATCCTCCTGCTGAGAAAACCCTATACATTTGTAGGTTGCCCTTAGTCTTTAGCATTGTTGGTTCAGTTCTGAGGTGCTCAATCACACTTTTCTTTGGGTTTCTCCTGCTCCAGGTTCAATAAACTTGACTCTCAGAGTTTCTGCCATTTGCCAAATAAATTTTCAGCCAGTTTTTTCCCCGGCTTTTTTTTTTGGGGGGGGGGGTGGAGGGAGAGGGTGAACTACGCAGGATCAGTCTGTGACTTGAATGCAGGTATACCCATCAGTTATTTCTAAAAGTCTTTCATGTATATATATGAAAATTACATGTATATAGGTATACAAATATATATATATGTATAGATAAAAATTAAAATATAATTACATCATTTTCCCCTTTCCTGTTCATCCCTTCAATAATTCCCATGTTGTTCTTCCCATCCTTACTCCCTTTCAAATATGTAGCTTCTTCATACACACACACACACACACACACACACACACACACACACGGATCAAGTCTACCCTTGTCCAAATGAAAACAGCATTCAGTAATTACTGTGTAGAAGTATGTTCCTTTTCATGATTTTCTCAATGATCCCCAAATTTTTAAATTTCTGGTTTTTATATCTCTCCAAAAATTTGGGGTTTTATTTGTTCTACCATGCTTTCTGTGAACATACCATCTACAGCCAAGTGGTAAGAGGACAGGTTGGAAAAAGGAAGTTATTGGCAGTGTCTGCACTAGGTTATTGGAATAAAGTTCTATCAACCATGAGAAGGTTTCCCTTTAAATTCCACATGAAGTTTTTTTCTCCCAAACAACAGCTTTGCTTAGAACTCAGAATGCAAGTAAGTAGACAAAAGAGATGTGTCTCCATTAGAAAAACTGTTATCTAGAATGTCTTGGTTTGATCTCAGCACCACATGAAACAAGATATTGAGGTACATGACTGTTTTTACAGAACTTGAAAGAACAAGGCAAGGTGATCATGAGTTCAAGGCTATCCTCAGTTAAATAGCAAGTTCACAGCCATCGTGGACTCCATGACACCTGACTAGGGAAAAGACTGCCTATATTCTCTATTCTCTCTCTCTCTCTCTCTCTCTCTCTCTCTCTCTCTCTCATATTTAGGAGTTTTATTTCTATTTTTGAAAGAGAGATAAAGGTTTAGTTTTTAGTTGTTGGTTTGTTTATTTGTTTGTTTGTTTTCCACAGGTCTATCTCTCTGAACCCTAGCATTCACAGTAGGTTCCCAGTCCTGTCTTCAGGCCAGGGGATACTATTGAGGAAAGCAGTTATCCCAAACTTTTCAGGCTAATACTCTTTAGTACAGTTTTTCCATGCATTCTGTCCAAGTTTTATAGTGCCACTCAGTAGCAGACACAATGTTTGGTTTGCTTGATCTAATTCAAAACAAAAATCTCATTAAATTTTAATATAAAGAAGTCTATATAGAGAGAGAAAGTTCTAATATTTAACTTTTATTACACTTTTACCATGAATATCATTCAATTGTGCTATATCATTCTTTGAACATTTACTGAAATAAAGGCACTAATATGTCACCTAGAAATTTTGGATCTATAGTACAATTATAATTCATTCTGTAATTTTTCCTAATATCTTATTATTATGTGTGGATAGAGAATTATAGTGGTTGAATTTATAAAAAGATAAGGAGGAGAAGGAATATGTTTAGTGGATGTGTAGTGAGGGAAGTGGGGAAGGGGGTTCCTCTGTGGGCCCATCCTGAGGCATCCCTTCCCCCTGAGGGATCAGCCACATAATGGTATAATACAGAATAGAGTTTATTCATGGCATGGGGAGGGGAGTTGAAAGGGTAGTAGAGACAGAGAGAGAGAGAGAGAGAGAGAGAGAGAGAGAGAGAGAGAGAGAAGTAGAGGAGGAGAGGCCAGCAATGAGCACATGGAAAGAGAGGGGGGAGGGAATTGGGGGAGAGAGAGCGAGGGGAATGGGTGAAAGGACAAAGCAGGAATAAGAAGGTAATAGTAAGAGAAAGCAGAGAGGGCAAGCAGCCCCTTTTATAGTGAGTCAGGCAGACTTGGCTGTTGCCAGGTGCCTGTGGAGATCAGAAGAGGGTGCCAGATACTTTGGAAATAGAGTTATTGATGGCTGTGAGATGCCAAGTATGTGCAAGAGCAGTGAGCACTCTTATTAACTGAGCCATGGCTCCAGCTCCTAGTTTGCTTTTTGAATCATTATTTCTAAGAGGTCGGGTCATGTTTGTACTGGGGATGAGATCAATAGTAGCTGTTTTTCTGTGAAGCTCTTTGCTACTTTAACTTAATCCACAGTCCCTCACAACAGAACAGAGGAAAATAGATAAATAAATAGACCCAATGTGGACTGTCAAATAGCTTCTTAAGATTTGAGCCCTAGGTTGTCTTAACAGTTGGCTGGAAGTTTTCTTAACAATATACTAGAGAGAAACAGGATGGACAAATTTCATCCCATGAAAGTTATTAAGAAGGACAAAGAAGATCAGTAATTTTATTTTATAAACTTTTCCTGAGACCTTTTCAAGGCCCCACTAGGCACTGTGAGGATTTCATATATAAACATGACCAAGTTCTTGCTCTCTAGATGGTAAAAATCGAGTGGGGAAGGAGACACATGCACAAGTAATTACAGTACAAGGTAGATACTTTGATAAGGATTAAGATTTTAATAATATTTCTAATAAGACAAATATGCCTATGTTTTCAAACAGCAGCTGGCAGAAGCTGAGCATTATTATTCCCCTCACTTCTCTTTTTAAGGGAACACATCGAAAAGTTGTGGTATCTTTTAGAAAGATCAAAGAAGATTTCTCCTTTATACATAGTGTGAGGTAAATCTTGGCATCTCAAGTCTTTAAAGTTAACATTGCATTTGTTTGGATCATTATTCAGAAATTATAGTTCATTCTCTGGAATTTCTAATAATAATAGATAAGACATTGCAAACTCAGCAGAGATTCTATTTAGCAGCAAGGCCGTTTGAATGGATGTCTATATTTGGGATGATGGAAGAAATTAGATGAATGTTTAAATCTTATTCCACACTCAGGGAAAATGGATACCTGTAGGGGGTCACTGTTGTTTATTTTCATTTTTGTGACTAATTTATTTTGTCTTAAAAAATGATTTGAGATGGGAATCATTCTTCCCTAGAGTGACATGAGTAGTGTGGTAACCAGCTGTAGCAGTGCTAATGATGGGAAAGTCTCAATATAAGGATGCTTCCTTGACCTAGGGATTAGCTAGAGGATTTTATGTATTAAGTAGTCAAGCTTCAAGGCAGTTCAGAAACATGACTATTAGACAGGACTAGTGCTGTGAACTAGGGAAGCAGTAGAGAAACAGAAAGTTCCCCAGGAAATATCAACCTGAAACTGAGCAGTGCTGTCCTTCCTGAGAGTCTAGGGTAGATACTAATGAAGATGTCCAACTTCTCTACACTTAAAACCTACTGAGACAACTTGTTAAAAGGCAATAATTACTCATATAGTTAGATCCAAAGATTTAGAGAAAAGATTTACAAATAAGAGAGAACACATGCATTTGTCTTTCTGGGTCTGAGTTACTTCACTTGGTGTAATATTTTGCAGTTCCTCCTATTTACCTGCAAATTTCATTACTTCCTTGTTTTTATAGTAGAATAGAATTCCAGTGTGTATGTGTATCACATTATTATCTATTCATCAGTGGATAGACTTTTGGCTGTTTCTATTTTCTAGCTATTAAAGCCAAAGTGGCAAAATGGCTGAGCAGGTATCTGTGGAGTAGGATATCAAATCCTTAGGTATATGCCAAGGAGTGGTGTGAGTCATGTGGGAGGTTTGCTATGATGTTTTTGAACATTGCCACAACTTCTGTCATGGCTGCACCACTATAATCCTGCCATTAGAGAATGTGGGGTTTCTTACCTAAAATCCTCACAAGCACTTGGTGTTAGTTGTTTTCTAGCTCAGTCAGGGTAAAACAAAACTTTAAATTAAATTGAAATTTATATTTAATTTGAATTTTCCTAAGATGTTGAACATTTTTTAAAGGATTTCTTTAGTCATTTTCATGTCTTCTTCAAAGACATTTTTGTTCAGATCCATGGCTCATTTTAGAAGTGGGTCATTTGCTTCCTTTAAGTTGTTTATATATGCTGGATATTAATCATCTATTGAATTACATCTGAGAATGATTCTCTTTATACTGTGGGCCACCTCCTCTATACTAAATTTATTGATTTCTTTGCTGTCCAGGTGCTTTTCATTTTATGAAGTCTTACTTGTAAATTGTTGGTCTTATTCCTATGGAAATGGAGTCCCATTTAGGATTTTTTGCATATATATTTTGTCATATACAGTCTATGTTTCTTCTAGCAGTTCCAAAGTTTTGGTTTTACACTGGGGGCTTTGGATGATTTGAAGTTGATTTTTGTGTGGAGTGATAAATGAGTCTAATTTCATTCTTTTACATGTGGCCACCCTGTTTCCCAGAAGAATATATTATCCAGTGTGCATTTCTAGCATGTTTGTCAAATACCAGGTGATTTTAACTTCATAAAATAATGTTGTATCTTCTGTTCTGTTTCATTGATCTACGTGAGTTTGTGCTCATACTATTTTTATTACCATAGCTCTATAATATATCTTGAAATCTGTCATGGCAATTTCTCTAGCATTGTTCTTTTTGGTCAGAGATTATTTTGGGTATCTGAGATCTTTCAAGTGTAGGATTTTCTTTTTCAATTTTAGTGAAGAATCTCATGGTGATATTGACTAAGAGTATATTAAATCTGTAAGTTGCTTTTTTTAGGATGGTCATATTCACAATATGGCTTTGATACAAGTCTTAAACAAACTGAAGTTAAAGTGAACTGGCAGCCTCCTCCCTAGGGACTAACTCTCATAGTGTTTGAAGGAGTTATATAAGTTGTCAAAGGAGAAAAGCAACTAATAGTCACAGTATGCCTATGGACTGCAATGACCGGCCAACAAGATAGCCTCAGTGGTGCATTTATATCTTAGAGGTGATCAACAGTAGTCTAATTGGGTTTAAAACTTGACAAATGAGGAAAGTATTATGCCTGGTACTATAAACCTAGCCACGCACTATTGGCTAGAGAAGCCACAGATCCTAGAGAAGACTCCACTAAACCAACATAATTTCTAACTATATTCTGAATGTTTTTTCTTCTACCCTTAGTAAGTGTAGCTTTCACCTCTCATCAAAGAAGCTTCTTTTTGCAGTTGATGGAAACTTTTGAAGAAATCCATAACCAGTTGAAGTACAGAGAACTGAGCATGAGGTTCCCAACCTCCAATTAATACATCTTAAACATAACCCATCTACTTAACCTGTGCAAAAGGGGACAGGTGTGTTATAAGATCAAAGGAACAAGGACATCCGCTGCACCATTTCTTCTAGACGAGACAGGGAAGCTGCACCTATGAAATCTCAGCAACATGATTACCTCAAAGAGATGTGTGTAGTAACATCAGTTAACATGTCACTAGGGGAGGAGAAAATCTCTCAAGAGTGACTATCTTAGTTTCAATTCTGTGAATAGACATGCTGACCAAGGCAACTCTTATAAGGGACAACATTTAATTGGGGCTGGTTTGTAGCTACAAAAGTTCAGTCTTTCATGGTGGGAAGCATGGCAGGATCCAGATTGACATGGTGCTGAAGAAAGAGCTGAGAGTTTTACATTTTGATCCTAAGGCAGCCCAAAGACTGTCTTCCAGGCAACTAAGAGGTCTCAAAGCCCACCCCCAAAGTGACACACTTCCTCCAACAAGGCCACACCTAATCCAACAAGGACATACTTCCTAATGGTACCACTCCCCAGGCCAAGCATATTCAAACCACGACTAGTGCTTTCCTGGTTGAAGAGCTAGGGGTAATCAACAGCTTCTGAAAGAGGGAGAATTAGTCTACTCTTTTATTAGATCCCTGATATATCACATACATATACATAAATACATATGTGCGTTCAATAAAAATTGCTGAAAAAAGAGATGATTTTGAAGAAGAGCAGGGAGGGGCATATTGGAGGGTTTGGAAGAAGAAAATGAAAGGGAGAAATGTTGTACAATAAAATAAACAAATGAGCAAACAAATTTAAAAAAAAATCCCATGAGCCTCTTATAAAACTCTGTATCTTTCCTGGATATTCTGACACCAGTCAAAACAGAAATATTTAAACATGATTCAAGATTCAGATTTATGTTAAAATATATAGTTAAAAGATGATATTGGGCTGGATCCTCATAAGATAAAACTAAATAGAATCACATCAATGAGTATGTAGATTGTAAAGCTACCTCCAGTGCAAATTTTGAGTAGCCAATCAAAGCAGATATGTGAAGCAATGGAAAGCAAACAAGCACAGATGTAAGGCTAAGTCAAACCATTCTCCATAGCCCAGGACACCGTGTTCACTAGCTATTTTATTTATTTTGTGTTAAGTTGAGAGGATAAGCCCCTCACAGTAGCCTCTGGGTACATCGACAATGTTTTATAAGAAATGTTCTACAATTCCTGTATAAATTCTGACCAGCTTAGAGTGAATACCAACTCTGTTATTCAAAAGGATTTCTGGTTTGTTTCAACTTGAAAGTGATTTAATAGGAAACCCACAGAGAAAATCTTTCTCAGTAATCAAATTATAACAAGTAAGGATTAAAAGTATTAAGAAGTTTAAGCAAACTTCTCAGCTACTCTGTTTTGTTCGGGAGGAGGGTCACATTTGAAGTTGGCTGTGGGAATAAGGGCAACAAAATTGTAAGAAGGAAAGAGGCAAGAACTTCACAAATTTTGGGCCCATTATGTGTCTATAGCCACAGTGTTTTTCAAAAACTTGTATTTAGCCAAACTCTAGGATCTTCTTCCCCAAAGACATTTTGCCTCTGTCTGTAGTTCCTTTTCAGATCTTATAAAGACAACTATATTCTACAAGTAAATTTCATCTATATTTTCAGATTCATCTATGCCCAATTCATCAAAACATTTTCTTTTGAGTGATTCTGTGTTTGGAGAAAGACATGTGATCTTTTTATTAGACTTTTGAACCTTTTTTTCTTCTTTTCTTAGAAGCAGGAAGCCACTTCAGACAAAAGCAAGCAGGGGTAAACTTCAGAGTGTTAGATTGGGCTTCACATTTAGAAGACATGGCTCCAAATATGTCTTGAGCTTGGCAAAATATTCCTTTCCTTATTTATTAGGTGAGAAGAAAACATTTAGGATAAAGGGAGAAATGATTCAAATGGCAAAACATACGTATTCCTTAGTCCTTTATAAGCAAAGACAAACCCATGGCTTCTTTGTCAATTACAAGGCACCCATATCTTTAAAAATGTGTTAAAAAATAAATTTTGTATTACTTTTATCTTACACACTGTAGACATTTGTGACATATGTATTCACAGATTTATAAAAGGCACAATTTCCATTAAGAAGTGATTCAGCTATTGCTTTTTTCAAAAAAAAAATGAATACATTATATTATAATAGCATTTAGTGATGACAAAAGAATTCCAACGAACTTAAGGTTAACTCAATAGATTCATAACATCCAGGCTCTTCAAATTTGGGAAAACAACCCACTCTTAAAGGGTCTTGTGACATAAGGTTAAGAATAAACTGATTAATGGCTTCCTAAAAGACAATATGAGCAACACTGATCTGTGGTTTTTTTTTTTTTAACTTTCTAAATCTCCAATAAAAACAGGGAAAGTAGAATAAGAAAACAAAACTTCATGGCCAACATCTACAGAAAAATTCCAAGAAGGAGAGTCTTCCAAACCCCCAAAACCTGGACCTGCCATCAAGTTTACATGTTATCAGCAGCTCTGTGGAGAAGAGAAGCAGTTCTGATGAAAGTGAGGGCCAGAAATCAAATTCCTAGCAGATATTTACCTCATAAACATGAAGTCCTTGCTAGTGTTGAAAGCGCAGTGAGCCAGGGTGAGCTCAATAGACAAATCTGAGAAGGTTCTTCAGAGACTGTGGTTCATGCGTGAATTCAAAGGGCTACTAAACTTGATATCAGGGTTGAAATTTTGATGCCAAGACCTCACCAAACAGAACAAGCTAAAGCCTGTTTCAAAACAAATGGCCTACTTCAAAAAGAGAGAGAGAGAGAGAGAGAGAGAGAGAGAGAGAGAGAGAAGTGTTTTCTCAAAGACACAAGCACCATAAACAGGATGAAAGCACTCGGGCAAGAATAAATATGAAGAAACCCAAAGTTGTAAGGCTGGGGTCCTCTCTTTCTTTGCATAGATGAAAAGCCTTCACAGTTAAAAAAATCACCAAAAGGGTTTTTGACAAATTTCACACAAAGTTTTATGAGGAAAAAAGAATAATGAGCAGAATGATATTGATCTTGCAATAGAACCATGTCAGAGAATAGATTATCGTATTTCCAATTAAGGAAAAATAATTTCTTAGAAGCTAGCAAAAATGACTCAAGGATACCAGAATTAGAAGTAGAATCAGAGGTAAGATGATAGAGGGGAAGGGGTATTTGAAAACAAAGAGTACAAAACAAAGGTTTAGCAAACAGATTAAAGTAATTTCAAAACTGATGACTAACCCAGTAAAAGTAAAAACAAATGGATTTAGAGAATGGTTACAGCCTTTGAATACATGGATAATGCCATATGAATAAGAGAATATAAGAAGGAGGAAATTAAAAGCAAACATTAAAGTCAAAATAATTAAAAAACAAGGTAATAGTGAGATAGAAAAAAACAAAACAAAACAAAACAACAACAAATGAAATCAACCCTCACATAGAAGATGGCTCCATTGAAGCCACCTGAATCAGATGAAAGAGTAGGGGAGGAAGGTGAATATCTTCAAAACATATTCAAAACTCTCAAAGAAGTAATTTTTAAAAATTAAATATTGTTTTCAAATATGGTCCCTTAAAAGCACTCCTCAGTTACTGTCATGTAAAAAACCTTCCTTAATGGTGACATCAGAAAGGAATATTATTCAACATAAAGGTGATGCATGCATCAAACCTGAGGGAACACTGCTGAAGATGGTTGATAAAACATAAGCCATCTGAATTAGAAGGTGTGCAGGAAAGAGCTTCTTCTATACATGACATAAGCATCCAACTCATGAATTCCCTGTGGCTATGATTCTCTACACAAGACTTACACAAGGCTAGGCTATTCAACATTGTATCACAAAAGAGGTGTCCATAAGGTCTGGTTCTTCCCAGAGAGACTATAGGCAATTACCCTTGCTTGGAGGAGAGGCATGGCATTTTTTTAGTGGCCTCAGCATAGCTAAATTGCCTGCACTCTCCTTCCCAATCAGCAAGTAACTCTAATAAAACTTAGTGAGGGGAGGGGACACACCCCAAAACAAAAGTTAGTAGGACAAGAATAGGTTGAGAAAGTGAGTACTAGCAGGGGATGGGGGGGGGGGGTAAAAGTGACTGAAATGCACTATATAAATGTACACTGTCAAATAGTACAAAGGAAAAAATAGACAAAGTGTGTGCCTTAATGCTCTCCTACACTATATCTAAATTTAAAGAATTGTTACTATGAAACAAGTACCACATATAATCACTGGATTTATAGAAGGAGAACAGGGGTATCTGGGGAGAAGTTTCTACAGTTAAAGCACTTGTCTGAGAAAGCAGCCAAGTGAGAACTGGAGTTTCTATGTACATGCTTCATGGGCATGGACACCCACCGATAATTCCAGCACTACCTAGACTATCCATGTCCTTGAGCTCCAGGCTTAATTGAGAACCCCTTCCTCAAAAAATAAGGTAGGACCAGAAAGAAAGACAGCAAACATTGGACTCATGACTCCACATGTATGCACTCTTGTATCCATGTGAACCTACACTCTTACATGCTATAGTGGTTATTCCTGATTGACAACTTGACTATATCTGGAGTGAACTACAATCCAGAATGAGAAGGCTCACCTGTGATCCTGATCTTGAGGCTGGGAGATACAAGTTTCTGACCTGGATCTTGACATGGAGATCTTGAGGCATAGTGGCTATGAATCTCAGGAGACTAAAGCAAGGAGATCTCTGAGTTCAAGGTCATCTGTGACAAATCAAGTCCCAGATCCAGGTGTGGTGGTACACTCCTTTAATCTGGGCCACACTTTCTGCTGGAGACCTACATAAAGACATTGGGAGAAGGAAGATTCGCTCTTCTTCGCCTGTGTGTCTTGTGGGACTGAACAACTACTAAATCCTTGGACTTTCATTCACAGCTGCTGCTGACCATTGTTGGGAAGTTGGACTACAGACTGTAAGTCATCAACAAATATCCTTACTATCTAGAGACTACCCATAAGTTCTGGGACTCTAGAGAACCCTGACTAGTACACATGCATACAAAAATGCATGCTCGCCATTTACATACAAACTAGAAGAAAGAAAACAAGACTGTATACTGCAGAACAAGGGACAGAGCATCAGTGAAAAATACTCCACTTCCCTTGAGCTATTCTAGTACCTATATTACCACTACATAGTTATCCCTTGTCACTCAATGACTAAAATACCAGAGATTAGTTGTCAATGTATAATCCTTCTCACCTGGAAAAAAAAAACTGACTGTGAGAACTGCCAACTAATCAGATCTTCTCCCCAACAGTCTACTGCTCACATCTCTTTCTAGATCTCAGAGGTCTCTGCTTGGTGGAATAGGGGCTGTACATGAAATCATTGCTTCAAAGGAGTCTAAGATATACACCTTTTGCTTTGTAGTCTATGTTCCACAAAAGTTGTGTTAGAGGGGATTCACATGATCTCCATATGAGCTCAAATGCCTTCTCCCTATCTCCTGTGTCCTATAATATTTAAAAATCAAGCTACACCTCAATACAAGCACAGATCTGTCCCCTAACTCTCCTCTAAGAGGCCATTCTTCCAACATATCTTTAATTATCTTTACTAAGCTTATGAAGTATTTCCTACACCTTTATGAAAATACTATTAAGCCAAACTCTGTATCTAATGTGCTCACCTAATATAGAACAAAGCATAGGGTGGTTTTCTGGAAGCCATGTGACTATTGAACTACCTGCTACATTCTAACCTTCATGGAAATCAGTTTCACTGAGCAGATCTATGTTTAACTTATTTAGTTTAATCCTCTTTCCTCCTGTAAACCTACACTTACTGCTGGATATATTAACACGTACTCTGTAATTAAATCTATAGTTTGATTTTAAATGATCATATAAAGTCACAGAAATTTAAAAAGAATATCATTATCTTTTGAGGAATATTTAGAATATAATTTAAGTATAGAATGGCATTAGTATTACCATATTATTTTTTAAATGACATGTGAAAAAACAAGTTCCAAAATTCATATTCTTTACATTGAAAGGCCAACAATTTCTTCCTTTCTCAGCCTATGGTTCATAATTCATGGTCTCTTGAAGGCTTAAAGGGATCATGGAAAAGTTTATTTATCCTTTTTTGAGAGAGAGAGAGACAGAGATGCATAGATTATTTAAAGTATTTATAGATTCACTGAACTGTAAGTGTAGTACAGTAAGTATACTCATAAATACAATAGTTCATCTAAGCCCACCTACCACAGGGTCTGGTTTAAACATTGCATAAGTCTGTTCATAAAGTGTGAAAGAAAACCAATGGGAAAACCAACTTCAGAGAAGATCATAGGCTAAAGCTAGAGAAAGCTGTAACATCATGAGAAGTAAGAATTGGCTGAAGGCAAGAAAGGGCAGCTTGAATGTAACACAGAAAATGCACAAGAGCTAGCAAACGGTTCAGCGATCTGAGACAATATCATGATTGCTCCCACAGTATCCTGAAGTGGTTTGGCATGTAAGAATGTAGGCAGTGCTTAGAAATCTTTACTTCCTCTGGCCTAAAGCAGCTGCATTTCAATCTTTTCCCATATCTAGAGGTTTGCAAGTAGCCACAGTAAGAAATCAAACTGGTACAAACATTTATACTCAAATATTAGTGGTCAGCTGTTCAGAGTGATGTCAACTGATTTGGTGACAAAACTTCTCAAATAGCATAATAGTAAAAATAATGAAAAACAAACAAAACAAAACAAAAAAACAAGGCAGTGTGAAAGCTACAAACTACAGTATTCCTCATTTCCTCCCCCGAACTCACACTTTCCTGAAGAATGTTTAATAAGTTTGAAAGACCAGAAAATGGCTGGTGGTTTGTAGGCTTCCTTTCTGCTCTAAAGTTATTAGGCTAAAGTTGGAGGCTGTGACCAGCCTCTCTCAAGCTGACCCAGTTTGTCTGGCAAGCAGAGTTCAGATCTCTGGATGATATTTGCACCCGTACTCTGAAGTACAGCCCCTGCTTGTGTTTCCCATCTGGGCTTATTCTCCAGCCAATTAAAAAGATAAGCAGTTTCAGAAACATATGGTATACATTCTACAGTGCTTTAGAGAAGCCATACAATGTGTCCATAAAAATCTATAATTTAACAAAGACTACAGATCTACACTACAGTCTCAAGAAGCTTGCCACTTCAGACTGCTCTCAGGCACAGTATTTATTTCACTATTCTGAGTAGGTGAAATGATAGAATAACAAATGCAACTGGAACTCTGAAATCTTCCTCTTCTTGACATTTACTAAAAATATATACCTCTGCTACTCAGAATACCAACATGTATTCAATTGCACATATGTTTGCCACATTATCAGGCATAATATTAAAAAAATTATTCTCATTGCCTCAGTAGAGATAAATATATTAGACAGTAATTCTATCCATTTCTATTAATGCATTCTGTTTAATTGAAAAATGTATCAGTCAACGAATGATTTTGAAATTTCTCTAAATGTAATAAGTGTGATTTAAAAGCACACCCTCTACCCCTAAATGCATTAAAAATTATATTGGTTTGAGAGCATCCTGAGTACTATCTGGGAACATCCTTTGAATAAAGTTGTGTTTTTGTTTCCAAGGATGATGACACAACCCATTTAATTTATAATGTAGATTAACCATACTATTTTATAGCAGTCATTTTTTTAAAAACTTTTCTTCTTGTCTTTATTTTTAGTTCCTATGATGTTTTGTCCCCAGATGTGGGAATGCAGCTGAACATGGAATGGTGCTCATTACTGGGCAAGTATGCACATGAAGTCCAGATGTTAATGTGTGATCATTTTTTTCTATTAGCAAATAGATTTATTTTTGTGTCGTAGTGAGATCAGATAAGACTTCTGATATGTTACCTTAGTCATTTGGAGCCCTTTAGGTTTTTCCCTCCTATATATTATTTCACTTCAGTTCCACTTAGGATCAGAAAGAAATGAATTTTAATATATGCTTATTACTTTGCTAAATATGCTTTAGGTTTCAATCAGAAGAGAAGCCTGTAAAAGGGTATTTCATTTTATCTTTATAAATTAAAATGTTGAAAGTAAGAACAAAAGGAATAAAGGAGAGGGGAAGAGAGAGAGAGAGAGAGAGAGAGAGAGATTAGCATCACATTTGTTGATCATGAAGATTTTTAAGGTTTCTACATGAAAAAATAAGCCAATTTGCAATGCTTTGTCAGCGGATTGATAAATGTGTATTATATAAGAGTGACATGGTGTAATAGGTCTGTAACCCCAACCGCAGAGAAACTGAGGCAGGAAACCCATGAAATGAAGACTAGCCAGAGCTACACAGTAAGTTCCACATCAGTCTAGGTTCCACAGGGAGACTGTGTCTCAAAATAAATGATTTTATATTTTAATTCCAATTTTACTTAGTATTTCTATGCTTCATAGAAATATAGATATTCATATACAATTGCCACAATGCTTTCTAAAGGTAATTTTCTACAACAAAAATGTGTTCATATCATTTCAAGCCCTCTAGATATTTTAGTTGTGATTGCTCATGTTCACAGTCAACTTGACACTCAAGAATCTTCTGTGAAGAGACTGTCAAAAGAGGTACTCTCTGGACCAGGTTGGTCTTTGGGCTTGAGGGACTAATTGTCTTGTTTATGTGAACTTAAGTGGCAAGACTCACTCATCATTCCCTCAGTGAGGATCTTAAACTGTACAGAGTATAGAAGATGAGCTGAGTGTGTGGTGCACACATAACATGACTGCTCTTTGACTCTGACTGTTACTGTGCTGGGACCAAACACCTATCTCCTGGTGCCATGACTTCCCTTCAGTGATGGACTGTATGAAAGTCAAATAGACTTTATTTCCTTAGTTAACTTTGTCAAGGAATTTACTTGTAGGAACAAGAAACTAAACTAACACATTTGCATCCTAACTGGACACAGGACTCTTGAAAATGTGCATTCTTCTCATTAGCTTTCCATGAGAAATGAAGTTAAATCAAAGCCAAAACTGATAACTTAAAGTAAAATGTCAACAAATTTAAACTTGTCATGGTAATTTAGATTATTTCTTATTCTTACAAATGTTAAAAAATGTTTTATTAAAGCATAGTTTGGTTACTCTGTAAATATTTAAATTTATTTTTCTTTGTAGCAATGGCTAGGAGAAAAATCCAAGATACACTCTAATTCCAAGGTCCACTTTTGCTCAAACTGAGGTCTAACATTGCAACATCTTCCACTATTCAACAAGACAAGAAATCTTTCTGTTGTCTGATTGGGCTCAAGTTATAGAGCCTATGGCCTTCAATAAAGTTGGCTGCAGAACAAAGAAAATTCAACCACATCAGAATCAAAATTTGAGCCAAATACTGACATATCTGACAGGTTTGTGCAAGGTTTTGTTATATAGAAAGATATATACTGAGATAATATAAATGTAACTGAATTGAATCTAATTTTTAAATTTCTAACAAATTTCTCATGGCAGGCAGGTTTCAAAATTTTTTTCCATGAACCCTTGCTTAAAAGAAATGGGACATCCAGTAAAAAGCCGATTCAGCTGATGTCTACAAGAAAACCAGTGTTTACAGACTTTACAGTGCAGATCTTCATATGAATTCACACAAGTTGAAGCAACATGTGTAAGACCTATGTGACCCCAAGCCAGACAAAATTCCCTGCTTGTAGGAAGATGATAGGCAAAATATTCTACCCATATCATGGGCACTGCTTAAAATTGATGGCTTTTCGAAGAGGGAGAGTTGGTTTGCTTTAATGGTGTACCACTGTAAGTAGCCCATATTTCAGTGGATAGCTATGCACCCAAATGTGTGTGTTTGTGTGTATGTGTCTGTGTGTCTGTGTCTGTGTTTCTGTCTGTGTCTGTGTGTGTGAATAGCACAACTTGGACTAAAAGCCTATTTTTAAAAATGAGAACACAAAGTTCTGAGGGTAGGAAATGGATAGCAGATCTGGGAGGATTTGGGAGAAGGAGTGACTATTATAAAAATGCATTGTATAAAATTCTCAAAGATTAATTTTTTTAAAATAGAATATAGCCTGGGAAAATGGCTCGGTAGACAAAGCATTTGCCAGGGCAAACATGGGGAAAAGTTCACATCCCCAGAATCCACATAAAAAGATCCTGACAGTTGTGACTTGCCTTTAATCCTGGTAGTTGGGAAGCAGAGATGGAGGATCCTTGGTACAACATGGTTAAATAAAATAGCTGGAACTGCCAGGATTTAGATTTCAGGGAGACACCCTCTCAATAAAGTGAGGAGTGACTGAGAAAATAAAATAAACAATTAAAAAATAAAATAAAAGTCACTATTGGCTTAATTAGTGCTGTTGTTCCTAATCAATAACAACATTTTAATGACTAAGGTAGGGTAAACAAATGTGCTGTGCCAATTACCTGACAAACTCTATGAATCAAACAAAAGCTCAAAACTTGCTTAAGCCATTTGCTTCATGTAGTGCTTGAACACTCACTCTCCAACTGGAAACTATCAGTCCTGGCATCTTAATAAACAATAGCCATGGGAATTAACCCATCAGGCTAGTACCAGAAAGCAAGCTGTATGCCTAGAAGAGATCAGGTGTTTAACTGCAAATAGTATTCCATTTTTTTTTTTTCCGATAGTAACCTCAAAATCAACAAGATTTAGCCTAGGGGCATGTGGAGAAAGAGGGAGTTAAAATAGATATTATTACACAGGAGAGAAACTTAAACTTTTTTTTAACCTCAAGTAAAATTTTTATGATTATTAACCTTTTAAAATATTTTCCAAAGTTGCTGATGTTGGTATTGTGCCACATATTTCAGAAGCTCAGACATCTATCTGCATCTTAGTATCATAAGAACAAGTTGGAATATTGGCATACCCTGAAACATTGATCAATGTTTACTTCTAATCCAGTCTTTTGAAACCTCATCATGATATTGTTATCTACAAAGTTCTTGTTTAAAACAGCATAATTCACTACCAAAAAATTACCAGGTTTTAGTTAAGTTTTATAAATTATTTTAGAAAATGAACATAGGTCTTCCAGCTGCAGGATGGACCTGCCTGGATTTATAGTAGGGAACGCCATAGCTGAGTGAATGTAAAAAGTAATTGTCATCACAGTGCTCACTAAGGAAGGATGCTTAAAAGATATTCAAGATTGAGCCTATGGCTGAGACCATGACTCATTATTCTCATCTAACTCTACATTCTGAAAACAAATAGCACTAAAAGTATCTTGCTAAACTTCATTTTTCTTAACTATTCAGTTTTTGAAACCAACAGACTTTGAAAATATTTCAAAGACAATCAGGAACCCCTCCTGATTTTCATCAGGATTGTGCAAGAATACATTGGAAGTAAGCCAGTCCCTTGTCTGTGTGAGTTACAAGACATGTGACTAAACTAGGAACACACTCAACGGGTACACACAAAATTACACACTCGACAAATGCACAAAAAAATCAGTGAGTGTTGAACAGGTTCAATGAGTTGATCACATCAATGTCATTTTCTGTCATTGTCAGTACCTTGTACCTGTACCAGGTGGTGTTGGGCAGGACTAGGTAAATGGTAAAAAGTCTACAGTAACTCTATTTTTACAGCTGCTTATAAACCTACAATGAGATTAAATTGCTCAGTGTGTGCTATATTCCTCAGAAAATGCTATTCTGTAACATAATGTCATATAAAACAAATACAAAGAATTAAAGCATTAAAAGTTCTAATAAAGAACAGCAAAATTCAAAAAGAAAATAGACTTTTCAAAAGAAAATATATAGAAAATTCTTAAGGTTATGATGTTTTCTACTCCCATGCAATTCACTGTCAGAAAGACTGTGTGTATAACATTATAAACCTTTTTATTCAGACTGACCTCAGAGCACTAAACTCTAAATGCTGAGGAGACCCTGACAGCAGTGAATTCAGCTGCTTATACATAACTATTCCATAGTAGCACAATAGTATCTAAATATTTTCATATAAGAAATATTTGTTATGTGAAAATTTTATTTCCTCAAAACTTACACTTCACTTGTTATTAAATTTATTAAGGACAGAACAAAATCTTGACTGCCAGAGCTTTCTCAATACTAGTAAACTATTAGCTGTGTGATCTTTGGGAGAGAGCCATGATCCAAGTTTTCTCATAAAATTCAGTCTAGTAAGACACACACAACCCAATTCAAATAACTTGTCCTGTTGTTTATTGTTTTAAGCAAGAACATTGAAAAATGAAAGTTACCATAGAGTGTTAATTATGAAAGTAATGTGAACTATAGGATTTAGCAAGATATGAATATTAATTTACAGAATCTCCACAGTACATGATATACAATAAAATACATAGTTGAACCAAAGTACCCAGAATCTCCCTCCCAAATGAAGAAGACTAAGACAGATAAAGTCTCCTTTTTTATTATGGGCACCAACTGAACAGGAGAAAAAAATAACAAGACAGTCTCAATTATAATAGCAGGAAGGCTGATAAAATGCAAACTATCCACATAAATGATTTAAATTTATATAACATAAGAGAAGATAATGTACTTGCCATCTTCACACATTGTTTGAAGAACTTAATAAATTTTATGTCGCTCCATTTCACAGAGGCATTCAAACACCATTTCACAAACAAGAAAGAAATACTGGACATGCCATTAAATAAGTTGGGATGGTTTAATATGGAGGATATGGTGTCTACTTTCTTAAAGTATGAGGGGAATGTTAAGATACTGCTGTATACCATGGCAAGATAAAACAATGCTTAAAACACCAACAGCAATCGCTTTAAAAGTTAACAAGGGAACAAATTGAGATTATTGTATTCTTTTATTATGTGGTTAGAAACAATAAAAGGCAGGAAAGAGAGACCATGTAACCTGGATCTTTGAGGAGAGAGCAGACAGTGATTGGTGTTAAATGGCTAAAACCAAAGTGCTTTATCATTGCTTTTTTATGTCCCTTCAGGCCTTGGATTTTACAGTTGATTCTCAGGAACAAAAAGACACATTCCTAAGCTGACTATAGATTACAATTTCTTGTTTTAGGAAGCTTACTGCAATTTTTGTTACCAAAGTATTGGGGATATTTTTAGTAAATAAGAAGCTGTGTGCTCAATTAAAAAAAGTTTAAAGATAATCACTTTACCCAGACCAGTTGTGACATGGACTGGCCATGTAACTTAGTCCAATACATATGTAACTGCTAGTGTGCCTCATGCTGGAGGTAGACACAGTGTTCACGTTTAGAATAGACACACCTGTTCACATCTGGAGACAGACACAACTGTCCACATCCAGAGGTAGACATAAGCATTCATGTCTAGCCAGTGATAATGAGCCCTGAGAAGCTGAAACCTCTTCAGTAGGACTCAGAAGAAATTCAAACATATGTTTTTATTACTGAATTTTACATGTACCATAAAAGACTTCATTTCACTTATAATAGATTATGATATTCAAAATGACCTTTTAGGCCACTAGGTAGAATTTGTTTTCTTGGCGGGCCACAAATGACCTGAGTCTCGCCATTTAACTGCTGATTTCTTGGTTCACACATATTTTCGCCCTTCTGAGTCTTGGCAAGCCTTATGTTGGTATCTAGAAATTTCTCTTCTAAAAAAAGTATTAGACAGCACAACCATAACTCTGAGTCGTACTGAAATCTGAATGTGAATTTCCTGGAACACATATGGGAACATGCAGTCAATAGATTTCTGGAACTGCATACCAGCACTTTGCATAGCTGCTACAACTGCTTGCCTAACATGGAAGAAAAATTATTATTACAATCTGTTCTGATAAGTTCAGAGAGAAACCGTACCAGCTACAACAGCCACTTCACTAGTTGGTTTTTAAGTTTTACAGTCCATTTTCTATATAAAAGTAGATGAATGAAAAATGTTTCTCATGAGTATATAAAGGTACACTTCCAGAATGCCCAAAATGTAAAATGACAAAACTAAACCACTCAATCTAGTCCTTTATGGACATGTCATTACTTTCACTTCCCTTCTTACTCCTTGATCCCTCAGAATCTGAACAAGAGTGAGTGTTAAGAATCAACTTTGTGACTTTGTGCATTTGTCTGATAGGAAGATTTTGTTCTACGTTGCCATAGATTTATCTTAACTACAGTTGATTTCTTAAACAATCTGAGTAAAATATTTTTCACATATATATTTAACTTTCAAAAAACATATTCAGTCTCCTTCCCATATTTCATTCCTTTAAAAATGTAATTAGCATATACAGTATTGAGGACAATGTGGCATTTTCAGAAAAAAAATGATATGTTCCTCACTGGACCCCACATCAAAAATGTAAAAAAATAAAATAAAATTCATATTCTTTTTTTTTAAAAAAGTCCATTGTCTATCCGATTTGCTTTCTAACTCAAGAGGACATGGTCTTTCAAGACATAGCGATGGCAAATTTGAGAGAAAAACAAAAATAAAAGTTGTTTCAATTTGTGAAAACTTAGTAAGATCTGAAATCTATATGTATGCATTTATACACATATATGTGTATATACATGTGTACATATATATACACATTTTAACATCCAGAATATTTTCAGATAGTCTGACTACTTAATACATTACTTGAGAATGTCAAATGACTTTAACTGAGAAGAATTTGAAGTGTTTAAATCAATACAATCATGCTCAGTGTGTTTAAAGAAATACTCCACAGATTTCATTCCTTCTATTTGACCAAGAAAAATCTTTAAAGAATGAGGATTCTCACCTATTGCTTAGGTTTATTTTAGGTGATTGGGTCAACCTCCTTTTAAAATGTATCCCAACATTAGTATACTCAAAGAAGAAAAGAAAACAAACAAAAGCACTGGGGTCAGAGGACTTGGAAGGTGAACAGGAAAGTGGCTGTCCCTGAAACCCAGAGGTTGCTCCTCTAGCTAATTTGTCTAACATGTTAGAAAACTGTGTAGTCTTCTTTATTAACTGCTTTTATTTCATAACTATGAGTATTTAATAACCTATTTTGGTACAATAAATATACTTAGAATAAAAGAAAAGGTAACCATTTCTGGTAATAATATCCTATGGCAAGACTGTGTGCATATGTGTGAGGAACAAATACAGAAAACAGCTCTCTTGTTTTACAAAGTATGCACTAGCTTAATAGAATTGCCTTTATACATGTCCATTGATTCCCCCCAAATCTAGCCTCTTCCAGCATCCAGTACTCTAAAAGCAAGTTTAAAGCCTTCTCATAGCACAGGATGTAATAGTCTCAGCAGGAGCTAGAAAGAGGAAATCTTAGACTAGGGCAAATTCATACTCAGGCTGCCCATTTGGTTTGGATGTCTAACAAAGACACAGAAAAAGTATAGTAAAACTATATTAAGCATATTAATGCATATATATTATTTATGTCTGTTTTATATTTTATTTGATTCAACCATATTCATAAAAGAAGACTTATAACACTAAATTAAAGTAAGTGTATTTTTAAGCAAATCATTCTTTTCTATTTTGAGCACTGGCTTATCTGACTTGAGGGAGGTGAAACTGCCAAACTGAGTCTTCCTTTATCACTTGTTTGCAAAATTAAATTTACTATGAATTGTACACCTTATACCTGTAAGACACAATGCTAATAAATCAGAGGTGGGAGAGAACATAGGCCTACATAAAACTGCCAGTTAACTATTCTAAATTCAGACACAAAGTCATTAAGTCTAAATGCAGGCATTCCAGAATTAGGGCCTCACAGGCCCCAGAATACTATGTGAGAACAGACATTTGGCCTGCCTGACCTTGAAGGACAATTCTTTCCCAAGTGAGGAAATATGCTGAACAAACACAAGAGCATAGATGCATGAAGAAACAAATCAGAGTTAAAACATCTTGTTCCCCTTGAAGAAGAAAAGGAAAGAGGTGTTTCAAGATTGTTCTCTACAGTCTCTGGGAAGTGACTCCTTGTAAAAACTGACTGATGCACAGAGAAAAAAGTACATAAATTATTAAAATACTTTTAAAATTTTCTGCATGATTAACAGATAAATGCAAAATTAACTGTTTTTTTCAATTTAGGAAAGTAAAATAAAAGTACTGTGATTTGGCAAGGTTTTGAGGATAGATAGACATTTTAATTTTTTTATTTTAAGAAGCAGTCATTGGCTTGCAAGGAAACAGAGTTACATACATATTAATCAAGACTTTTTTCTATAAATAAATCCATTTCTGAAAAGTACAAGCCAAGCAATATTCTAAAAACCAGCTAAATAAATTACTATAACAAAATGGATATTAAGCACTCATTAAAAATATTTAAGGATAGAAATGAATTTTGTACAGATCATGATATTTTCTCAAAAATGTCTTTCTCCTCTGGACAACTTGATAAAGAATAAGGGATCCTGATAAGGGATAGCAAAAGTACACACTAACTTTTAATTTTCTAACCTTGGCAATAACTACATAATAGCAAAATACAAATACACTGATAGCTAAGAACTGTGGGAACAGGTACAGAACAATCTGTTCACATCATTGCTAGGAAGCAGATGAAACTATGCCTGTGTTCTTACTTACATTTTAAGAAACTCTACCATAACCATGCAATACCCTTATAGCTAGAAGAGTCCAGGCAGGGCTGTTGTTTCTGTATTAGGACAAGAAAAGTTGCCAGTGACTAGCTCATTTTCCTTCTGGAAAGAAATGAAACATTTGGAATAGGGAGAGACTTTTAGAGCATCTTAATTCTGATAATCGTCATTTATAGTCTAAAGTCACAATCCTGCCTGTTTTCCAGATTATTCCTTTCAGCAGGGCTGTGCACTCCCATGCGAGTGTGTGTGTATGGCCCACACTTGGAACTGAATGGGCAACTTTTTAGATTCACATTATAACTCAATCACAGCTCCCTCCCTCCACTCCTCCATGTCTTGCTCCTACAAATCCCCAATCACCCTCTCTCCTTCCCCTCAGAGAAGGGTAAGCCCCCCTGGATACCATTTCACTCAGGGACATCTAGTCTTAGCAAGATTAAGTAAACCATCTCCCATTGAGGCCCAACCAGGCAATCCAGGTATGGGAAGGGGATCCAACAGCAGGCAACAGAGACAGAGAGAGTTCCCACTCCACTTGTTAGGGAACCCACATGAAGACTAACTTGAAGATTCATCTGCTACAAATGGGGCGGGGGATAGGTCCAGTCCTTGCATGTTCATTTTTGGTGGTTCAATCTGTAAGCCCCCATGGGCCCAGGTTAGTTGACTCTGTAAGTTTTCTTGTGGTGCTCAACTAACAGGACCTTGCCTGTTCAACTAACTCTAACCCCCAATCTTCCACAAGGCCCCTTAAGCTCAGCCTGATGTTTGACTGTGGATCTCTGAATCTGCCCCTATCTGCTGCTGGATGAAGCCCCTCAGGACACAGTTGTGCTAGGTTCCTTTATGCAAGCATAGCAAAGTATCATTAATGGTGTCAGGGGTTGGCTCTCTTCCATGGGATGGGTCTCATGTCAAGCCAGTCATTAGTTGGTCATTCCCTCGATCTCTGCAACATCTTTTTCCCTGCAAATCTTGTAGGCAACACAAACCTTGGATTGAAAGTTTTGTGGGTAGGCTGATGTCCCCATCCTTCCACTGGAAGTTCTGCCTGGCCACAAGAGGTGGCCTCTTTAGTCTCTATATCCCTAGATGGTAGGAATCTCAGCTAGGATCACACACAAAGATTCCCTGTAGTTTCCCTATCTCAGGTCTTTAGCTAGTCCTGGAGATCCTCCTTGAAACAGTTTCCATTCTCACTCCTAGCCCTCTTCCAACCCTCCCCATACATGATTGCCATCCCATACCCATCCTTACCCCCTCTGCCACACAGTTCCCTCTCTCCATCTATCTCTGATGACTATTTTGTTTCTGATTCTGAGTGAGATTCACACACCTCCCTTGGGTCATCTGTATTACCAGTTTCTTTGGGTCTGTGGATTGCAGCATGGTTATCCTACACTTTATGGTTAATGTCCAATTATAAGTGAGTATGTGCCATATATGTCTTTCTGGATCTGTGTTCCCTCATTCAAGATAATATTCTCAATTTCCATCCGTTTGTGTGCAACTTTCATGATGCCTTCGTTTTTAATAGCTGAATAGTTTTCTATTGTGTAGATGTACCACTTTTTTTTATCCATTCTTCAGTTGAGGGACATCTGGCTATTATGAATAAAGCTGCTCTGAACATAGCTGAGCAAGTGTCCCTATGGCATAGTGGGGCAACTTTTGGGTATATTCCAAGGAGTGGTGTAGCTGGTTCTTGAGGTAGAACTGTTCCCAATTTTCTGAGAAATAGCCAAATTGATTTCAAAAGTGGTTATACAAGTTTGAACTCCCACCATCAGTAGAGGAGTGTTCCCCTTGCTCCACATGCTTGCCAGCATGTGCTGTCCTTTGAGTTTCTGAGTTAGCCATTCTAATGGGTATAAGGTGGAATCACAGAGTCATTTTGATTTGTATTTCCCTGATAACTAAGGACATTACATTTCTTTAAGTGCTCTTTGGTCCTTAGAGATTCCTCTGTTGAGAACTCTCTATTTAGCTCTGTACCCCATTTTTAATTGAGTTATTTGGTTTGTTGGTGTCTAACTTCTTGAGTTCTTTATATATTTTAGATATTAGACCTCTTTCAAATGTAGGATTCATGAAGATCTTTGCCCAATCTGTAGGCTGTACCATTTTGTACCATTGACAGTGTCCATTTCCTTACAGAAGCTTTTCAGTTTCAGTGCTGGTCTAATTGGATGTCTGCATGTAGAAGAATGAAAATAGACTCATATTTATCACCCTGTACAAAACTGAAGTCCAAGTGGATCAAAGACAATAACAATATTTGGCTTTTTGCAAATATTTTCTCCTCTGGACCATTTGTAGCAAGAACATACTATCTCTGAATTTTCTAAGCTTGGTAATACCTAATATCAGCAAAATACAGATCCAGATAAATTAAATTATGAAAATATAGTCAGTTCTGTGACATTATTTTAAAATGTGCCTCAACTGATGCTCAAACTCCTCATCATTGGTGTCAGTATTCACATACTTTATAGTTTATTCATTGTGTGGATGGTGGTCTCTCCTGGCAGGGAGAAGGTTCAACACCTAACTAAGAAATAATTGTTAAGTTATATATGTGTCATATATAGACAGGAGAATACTAAATTTAACTCTGCTAATCAGAGCCTTATAATAAATAATATAAAATTATAACTTTTGGGAGAACATGATTTTTCCTGATGAACCTTAAACAAAAGCAAGCTTTTAACCTAAATGATACTTAAATTGTCCTGGTTAAGAGAATTAGATACCTTTGTTGGGACTGACATAAGATCCTACCAATATGGTTAAGTTTCCTAAAAATAATCAGGGAGATTTGGTTTATTTAACTGTAGGTATGTGTAGTTTTATGCTAGATATTAACATGGGAAGGGATCGTTACATGGAAAGAAAACTTCTGGATTTTAATAGTCCAGGCAAATTATTCAGTCAATTCTAGAGACATGTATATGTTTCTAAAAATCATCTCTACCTAAAACTACAAAGATCCAACGTTTCTATGGCAGGCGGGGTTAGTGGCCAAACACCCAAATGATTTCCATTAGTTCATTAAGAAACCAAGAATCCCAATTAGATATTTTAAAATGTTAAATGTGAAACAGAGGAAGAAGGATGGTGTAGAACTATATTATAATAACATTAGCTATTTTCATGAAGTCATTGTTTTTAATAGCTGAGTAGTATTCCATTGTGTAAATGTACCACATTTTCTGTATCCATTCCTCTGTGGAGGAACATCTGGGTTGTTTCCAACTTCTGGCTATAAATATGGCTGCTATGAACATAATGGAGCATGTGTCCTTATTACATGTTGGAGCATATTCTGGGTATATGCACAGGAATGGTATAACTGGGTCCCAATTTTCTGAGGATCAGCCAAACTGATTTCCAGAGAGGTTGTAACAGTTTGCAATCCCACCAGCAATGGAGGAGTGTTCCTTTTTCTTCACATCCTCGCCAGCATCTGCTGCCACCTGAGTTTTTGATCTGAGCCATTCTGAGTGGTGTCTTCATGAAATTCGCAGGCAAATGGACAGAACTTGAAAATATCATTCTGAATGAAGTAATTCAGTCACAAAAGAACAAACACGGTATGCACTCACTGATAAGTGAATATTAGCCCAAAAGTTCGGAATACCCAAGATTCAATTCACAGACTATATGAAGCTTAAGAAGAAGGAAGACCAAAATGTGGATGCTTCAGTGTTTTTTAGAAGGATGAACAGGAGAAAATATTGAGACAAATTGTGGAGCAGAGATTCAAGGACAGGCCATCCAGAGACTGCCTCACCTGGGGATACATCTCATAAATAGCCACCAAACCCAGACTTTCTTGTGGATGCTGGAAAGTGCTTGCTGATGGAAGCATGATAAGCTGTCTCCAGAGAGACTTTGTCACAGCCTGACAAATACAGAGGGGAATGTTGTGGCCTCATGGAATGAGTTAGGTAGTGGTCCTTCTGTTTCTGTTTTGTGGAATAGATTGAAGAGTATTGGTATTAGGTCTTTTTTGAAGGTCCGATAGAATTCTGCAAGAAAACCATCTGGTCCTGGGCTTATTTTGGTTGAGAGACTTTTAATGACTGCTTCTATTTCTTTAGGGGTTATGGGACTGTTTAGATGGTTTATCTGATCCTGACTTAACTTTGTTATTTGGTATCTGTCTTGAAAATTGTCCATTTCATCCATATTTTCCGATTTTGTTGAGTATAGGCTTTTGTAGTAGGATCTGATGATTTTTTGAAGTTCCTTAGATTCTGCAGTTATATCTCCCTTTTCATTTCTGATTTTGTTAATTTGGATACTGTTTCTGTGCCCTCTGGTTAGTCTAGCTAAGAGTTTATCTATCTTGTTGATTTTCTCAAAGAACCAGATCCTGATTTTGTTGATTCTTTGTGTTGTTCTTTTTGTTTCTACTTGGTTGATTTCAGCCCTTAATTTATTTCCTGCCTTCAACTCCGCTTGGGTGTATTAGCTGCTTTTTGTTCTAGAGCTTTCAGTTGTGCTGTTAAGATGCTAGTGTATACTCTCTCCAGTTTCCTTTTGGAGGCATTCAGAGGTATGAGTTTTCCTCTTAACACTGCTGTCATTGTGTCCCATAAGTTTGGGTATGTTGTACTTTCATTTTCATTAAATTTTAGGAAGTCTTTGATTTCTTTCTTTATTTCTTCCTTGACCAAGTTATCATTGAGTAGAGTGTTGTTCAACTTCCATGTATATGTGAGCTTTCTGTTGTTTTTGTTGCCATTGCAGACCAGCCTTAATCTGTAGTGATCTGATGGGAGGCAAGGGATTATTTCAATCTTCTTATATCTGTTGAGGTTTGCTTTGTGACCGATTGTATGATCAATTTTGGAGAAAGTACAATGAGGTGCTGAGAAGAAGGTATATTCTTTTGATTTAGGATGAAATGTTCTGTAGATATTTGTTAAATCCATTTGGTCCATAACTTCTGTTAGTTTCACTGTGTCTCTGTTTAGTTTGTGTTTCCAAGTTCTGTCCGTTGATGATAGTGGGGTGTTGAAGTCTCCCACTATTATTGTGTGAGGTGCAATGTGTGGTTTGAGATTTAGTAAAGTTTCTTTTATGAATGTGGGTGCCCTTGCATTTGGAGCATAGATGTTCAGAACTAAGAGTTCTTCTTGGTAGATTTTTCCTTTGATGAGGATGAAGTGTCCTTCCTTACCTTTTTTGATGACTTCTGGTTGAAAGTTGATTTTATCCGATATTAGAATGGCTACTCCAGCTTGTTTCTTCGGACCATTTCCTTTGAAAATTATTTCCCAGCCCTTTACTCTGAGATAGTGTTTGCCTTTAACACTAAGGTGCGTTTCCTGGATGCAGCAAAATGCTGGGTCCTGTTTATGTATCCAGTCTGTTAGTCTATGTCTTTTTATTGGAGAATTGAGTCCATTGATGTTAAGAGATATTAAGGAATAGTGATTGTTGCTTCCTGTTATTTTCAATTTTATTTTTATGTTTGTGTGACTATCTTCTTTTGGGTTTGTTGAAAGATTACTTTCTTGCTTTTTCTAGGGTGTAGTTTCCCTCCTTGTGTTGGCGTTTTCCATCTATTATCCTTTGTAAGGCTGGGTTTGTGGAAAGATATTGCGTAAATTTGGTTTTGTCATGGAATATCTTGGTTTCACCATCTATGGTAATTGAGAGTTTTGCTAGATACAGCAGCCTGGGCTGGCATTTGTGTTCTCTTAGGTCTGTACGTGATCTGTTCAGGAGCTTCTAGTTTTCTTAGTCTCTGGTGAGAAGTCTGGTGTAATTTGGGTACATCTGCCTTTATATATTACTTGATCTTTTTCCCTTACTGCTTTTAATATTCTCTCCTTGTTTTGTGCATTTGGTGTTTTGACTATTATGTGACGGGAGGAATTTCTTTTCTGGTCCAGTCTGTTTAGAGTTCTTTAGGCTTCTTAGATGTTTATGTTTATCTCTTTCTTTGGGTTAAGGAAGTTTTCTTCTATGATTTTGTTGAAGATAATTACTGGCCCTTTAAGTTGGGAATCTTCACTCTCTTCTATACCTATTATCCTTAGGTTTTATCTTCTCATTGTGTCCTAGATTTCCTGGATATTTGGTTTAGGAGCTTTTTGCATTTTGCATATTCTTTGACTGTTCTGTCAATGTTTTCTATGGTATCATCTGCAGCTGAGATTCTCTCTTCTATCTCTTGTATTCTGTTGGTGATGCTTGCATCTATGACTCTTGATCTCTTTCCTAGTGTTTCTATCTTCAGGGTTGTCTCCCTTTGTGATTTCTTTATTGTTTCTATTTCCATTTTTAGATCCTGGATGGTTTTGTTCATTTCCTTTGTTTGTTTGATTGTGTTTTCCTGTATTTCCTCTTTAAGGACTTCCAGCTATTTACCTGTGTTCTCTTGTATTTCTTTAGGGGAGTTATTTATTTCCTTCGTAAAGTCTTCCATCATCATCATGGGAAGTGATTTTAAATTTGAGTCTTCCTTTTCTGGTGTGTTGGTGTACCCAGGGTTCGCAGTAGTGGTAGAACTGAGTTCTGATGATGCCGAGTTGCCTTGGTTTCTTTCCCTTATATTCTTGTCCTTGCCTTTTGCCATCTGGTTATCTCTGGTGTTAGCTGGTCTTGCTCTCTCTGACTGTGGCTTGTCCCTCCTGCAAGCCTTTTCATCAGTACTCCTTGGAGACCAGCTCTCTCTGAGTGGAATTTGGGTTTGGAGAGTTGTAGTACAAGATCAGCTCTGGGGTGCAGACAGAAACCAGGATGATCCTGTCCCCAACTGTTTTTTGGTTCCTGTGTCCTGATGGCTCTGTGAGGATCTCTCATGATTGAGGAATTAGAACAGAAGTGGTGGTCTTCCTGTGCTCAAAGGTGTGTTCTCACTCCTGGGAGACCAGCTCTCTCCTGGCACTGAGTATGGAGCTCTGTGTCACAGGATCAGCTCCCCGGACTCAGAAGGAAACCAGAAGGCCACTCCTCAGTCCCTGTGTCCTGAGGATTCTGGACAGGTCTCTCTGAGCAGAGGTGCTAACCTTACCCCTAATCATATGCTTGTCCACACTCCTGGGAAGGTAGCTCTTTGCTCTGTGCTGTTTGTGTATGGAGCTGCATGGCACCGACCTCAGGCGTAAACTGGAAGGCTCCTGTCCCAGGCTGTTCCTCTGCCCCAGTGTTCTGCAGAATCTGTGCAGGTCCCACTGAGCAGTGGCACCCGTCTTACCTCCACTCATGGGCTTGTCCACACTCCCTGGATGCTAGCCTTTTCCCTGCGCTGTTTGGTTATGGAGCTCTGTGGCACTGACTGGGGTCTCTGGCTGCAGAGAAGGCTGCTGTCCCAGGATGCTTGTAGGTCCCTGTGTCCTGGAGGTTCAGGGCAGGTCCCTCTGAACAGAGATACTGGCCTTACCCCATGATCACAGGATTGTCCACACTCCTGCTCTTTCCCTGTGCTATTTGGGTATGGAGCCGCGTGGCATAGCTGGTGTGTGTTCTACAGAATGACATAGAATATGGTTCATGTCTTTCCAGGGACAAAACTGTATAATAGGGAGTGCCTCTAAGTTAACCAGCTTTTCCCTATTTTAAAAAATAGTTTGTTCCCCTTTTCCTACACTCCTCTCCTTTCTCCTTCTTCTATCTCCCTGTCACCATCTTCTCTTCCTTGCCTTCACCTCCCTTCTTTTCTCTTGCCTTTCTTCTTCTATTTTTGTTTTTTCTAGTCAGTTTCTCCCAAGAGTCTGCACAACACAGAATGACTTTGGCCTTGGTACTTGAAGAATTGATAGTCTAGTTATAATAATTATAGCTCTTCTAGATAAGCATTCTGAAAGATTATGAAGGAAGTGCAGTGGGAGTTCAATGTGAGAAAGCAGAATTATTTAAAATGGTACTATATTTTGAATGTAATGAAGGAAACATTTTTAATCTGGTCCATGTAGTAATGCCACTGTTCTAGGTACATTTTCTCATACATTCCACTAAAAGTATGTCAAGAAACAACTTAGAAGATAAAGGATTTAGCTATCTTACAGTTTCATAGAGAGGAATCAGAGCAGCTAGAGCTCGAGACAAGGAGCCCTGGTTATGTTTCTGGGCTCAGGAAACAGACAGAAAAACTTAGGATGGAATGAGGCCAGGCGGCAGCTCATAAGTCCTTCCCCAGTGACCTACTTTCACCAGGTATGCTTCACTTAAAAGTTCATAGTCCAAGTCCATGAAATACGGCTCAGTAGTTAGGAGTACTTGTTCTTCTTGGACAGGACCTGGGGTTGATTCCTAGCACCTGCTTGGTTGCTGACAATCATCCATAACTCCTGTACCAGGGGATCGGTCCTTTTCTGATCCCCATTGGCACCAGACATGCATGTAGTACACATATGTATGTGCAGGGAAAATATTCATACACAGAAAACAAAAAATAATCTTTAAAAAATGATTCAAAGTCTTCTAAACTGGGGAAAACATTCAAACACATGAGACCCTGGGAGATTTTTCTTTTTTTATTTTTCTTTTTTTTTGGGGGGGGGGGTGAGGGGTCGAGACAGGGTTTCTCTGTATAGCCCTGGCTGTCCTGGAACTCACTCTGTAGACCAGGCTGGCCTTGAACTCAGAAATCCGCCTGCCTCTGCCTCACAAGTTCTGAGATTAAAGGGGTGTGCCACCACTGCCTGGCAGAGATATTTAATATTCAAAACATCATGACCATTAAATTGGAAATTTAGTTACAAATAGTTGTGAACCACCGTGTGGGTGCTGGGCATCAATCCTGGTCCTCTGGAGGTGCGACTGGTGCTCTTAACCACTGAGACATCCCTTTATTCCCAACTCTGTTTTTTAACGTTTCTTTTATATTAAGTTGTTTTCATCACGTGTGTTCACTGTGCACAATACTACATCACATGGAGACACTTTAACACAAGTATGCCTTGGACACTAGGCACATTATGTATTTTATTTGAAGACAACAAAACTAAGGGACTTGGAGTTTAACAACAAATAAGGAACTGGGGTGTATAGTCTTAATTTTGTTTGCATATTAACTCAATTATTTTGAGTCTTTTTTTCCAACAAATATACTTCAAATATTTATTCTCACTAATAACTTGTCTTATTAACCTAACTTATCTGGCATTCTGGTTCCCTCCCCGTCATCTCAAACAATTATCTATTTTGAATATATACTCTGTATCTCCTGACTAGTGCCCACCCTGGCTAACATCCAAAGTACTTCTCAGGAAAAACTATAAATTCAAAAGTGTAAGAAAAAAAGTGTTAGAAGAAAGTGAAAGCCATAAAAATTTCTATCCAATAATCCTAATTTTGAAAATTATATGAGAAATTTCCAGAATACTGTGGTTCTTTGTTAATCGTAATTGTCTAACAACAAACAAATAAACAAACAAGTAAGCAAGCAAAGAAACAAATAAGTACCCCTCTCAGAATAATTTTGCTGTTCTCTCTTTATATATGAATACAGTTTGTAGTTTCATTTATTTTTGAGTCATCATCTAATGAGAGAGGAAAAAGCAAATCTGAGTCATGCCTTAGGATTTGAAAGATATCACAGGTCTATTGTCTAGACATTAGCTAAGTGTCGTCCTAAACCAATAACTAAGAAGCTTCTAACCATTTTCCAAACTGCTTTAGGGCTGTCTATTAATTATGGGCATGTAAGTGTGTTTTTAAAAAGTCTCAATTAGTTTACATATCAGAGCAGTCTTGATCTCAAATAGAAGTTAATGTATAATTCAGAAGACCCAGCAAAACTGTGTTTTCTCAACAACTAACTGTGTGGGTTTCACTATTATTAGGCAATATAAGCCTAAACTCTGCATGCCATAAAACACATTAGCTAGACACTCACTGACCTAGTAAAAAGAATTGAGTGTAAACAGTATTTATGACCTTTAGATTCTTTGGCTCAACTTACCTTGAGAGACATTTTCATTCTGCTTATACATCAGAGTTTCACCACCAACAGTAGCACACATGCTCTCATGCTTGCTTACATTCACACGCGTGCACACGCGCACACATGCAAGCACACACACACACACATGGACTCTCATATCAAACCAAATTTGCCACGTAAAGAAACGTATAAAAGAATGTGACTAAACAGAGTTAGTTCAACTGTTTATTTGTCATAAGACTATCCATGAGCTAACATGTAAGCATAAGAATTAAGTGAATGACAGTTGTTTTACTGTGTTTTCAACCTTTTTAGTTGTATCTTTAAAAATACCAGATGCGGTCTGAATTATGCCAAACATATGGCTTTTGCCCATGCTCTTGTGATCTGTAGTCGATTGCTATAATGTACAGGGCAGGGGGAAAAAGCGATTTACAGATAGCCTTGGCCTGAGTTCTTCACAGCTGGATCTCATTTCACTAAACCAATGTCTCTCCCTTCCAGCAACTTTTATTTTATCAAATGCCACATATTATTTTTTGAAGTGGTTCCTGTTGTCGTAGTGAATACCACAGATGGATAACATACAGGACATTTGGTTGTCTGCTTTCTAGCTAAGGTCAGGACCTACTGTTGTTCCCGTTTGGGTGGAGGACATATTTCATGGGATTGCCTAAGAAAACTAACGAGTTTCAGCTGTCGGATAGATAATGTATAGGGCATTGCTTACTTAGTTGATGACATGCTTGTAGTCATTCAGGTTTTTAGGCACTAATATGGTACCTCCCAAATGTACCTTTTTCTATCAATTACCAGGCTGACATGTTATCCGGAGAAAAAAGAAAATGAACAAGATTAGACTGAGAGCGAATAAATAATAATTATTCCACGGAATAATAATTATTCCATAGTATGATTCCCTATTTAATTTTATTTTTTACTCTCCTACTAGATGTTAAATTTCTTGGGGATAGATAGTATGACTGGCTCAGCACCAAATAGCCCATAATCTAGTACATAATGGAGAATTACATATCCATTGAATGAATAGATGGAAGGCTTTTATTTTCTACTTATATAGGAAGAGGCTGGGCAGTCTAAGATTGCATATATCCTTCTGTTTTCTGAATTAGTAATTCATTAATTAATTTTATTAGTTGCATTAAGTAACAGTATATTTTGACTAATCTATATCGAAAACTCTGTATTCTGACTATCTTATATTATGTGTTATGACTTGTTCTTTATTATTTGAAACAACCTGTTTCTTCTAACTGTAACACAATACCCTGGTGCATATTTGCTATATTTTATTTACCACTTCCAAACTGATAAAACCCCAAGACCACTTTCATCTCCCTTCCAACTCAGGGTAATGTTTGCCATGGCATCAAGATAGACACCTCATGGGAGATGGTTGCTCTTCGTAGCTGTACATGAGGATGACCAATTTAAATTCTACTGAAATTATGCTGTTCAATCTCCCCAAGAGGTTTACCCAGAAGGTTTCCATTGCCTTTGTCTTCATGTAGGATACCAGGCAAATATTTCTCTAATAACCATAGGGATTCTGTTGTCTACAGCTATCCTCTCTAGTGATGTCCCTGGGGAGAAAGATACTTTGCCCTTTCTGAAACTTCATCTCACTCAGCTATTGAGAACTCATTTACATCATAAAATCAATCAAACTGCACTTAAACTCATGACATTATATTCATGGCTTGCCCTATTGAGTTCCACATTGCCCAGCTCTGGAAATCAAAACATCCAAGACCTTTATTTGTATCAAAGACTGTTACACTGTTGATTTTAAGAAGCAACTTTGGAACTCAGAGCCATAAGTTATGTTTTCTGTTTCCTTGCTTTACAAGAAAAAAACAAAACAAGAACAAAAACAAACAAAAACAATAAAAAGGCAAGCAAACAAAAAACAAACAAAAAAACCCAAAGCAAAACAAAACAATCAAATCAAAACAAAACAAAACAAAACATCTTTTCTTTAAATAGGAGAGAAAATTCATGGGGTGGTGTACCAGGAATCACATCAAATAGATTTACTTTCTGACTTTTATTTTTGTCGTATGTGCATTAGCTGATTTTGTTGAAGTGAGTTCTTCCTTTTACATTTGTAAAGCCAATCTCAGGTTACTTGCACGGTGCTCCCAATGATTCTTATGTGAAAGAAGAGTGTTATATTTGTTTAACCTTCTGCATCTTCTTTTCATTTTAACCCAACATGACGCTGGCTGGCAAGACAACTGCCCCAGTCATACATTAGAGACAAGTACATGTTATCACTGTCGGTGATAACCTTGTGTCTGCACTTTTCCTGGAGATTTTTTTCTCTTTCCATAATCCACTGGTAATGGCAACACATAATGTTGGCAACAGCCAGAAGGTTGGGTTGTAGTGCTGATTCATCACTTTCCACAATTCGTATTTACTCAACCATAGGTAATCATATCCTCAGTCTCATTTTTTCCCCATCTGTACTGCAAACCATCTAAAACTTTATCAATAATATCTCTTTCCAAAATCTAGTAGATTTCTATCTACTAGAAATTTAAATTTAATTAAAGTGTGACTAGATTGTCCCCAGGCTGATACAGGCTTGCTCACACTGCTCTGACTTTCAGGACCTCTGTGAGTCCCATTGCTTATGACCTGCTTGGCTGGCATCATGAATTCCTCTTACCACTGTGCTCCTTCCAAACTAAACGATGTTTTACATTCCTTTTCCCAGGACCAGTTTTACTATCCCTCTCCTTCGTAAGTCCTACATCTTATCACAGCTGATCGGCACTGTCACATTTTCATAATCTTTTTAGTGATTTATTAAACAAGGCCTTGTCCACTTTATGTCTATTTTTTTTTCTCTTACATCTGTGTGATCATACATCATTTTTGTCTTCCAGTTCACCATTAGATTACTGCTCCTGTGTAGGTATAGCTATCAATAGTGTTGGCATAGCTATCAAAAGTTTTGGGTTTTTTTTTATGTGTGTGTTCAAAAACTGTTAGCTTAGCTAGAAAATTATTTCTACTTGTATGTTTCCTTGTTTTATAGGAATAAACAAACACACTTATACAACTGTATAATCAAATTTTAAATGTATATCACAGTTTTAAACTTTATAAGGAAAAAAACATGTCTTTCTGTTTTATTCGTTGGGCTACTTTGATTCCTAGTCATTGCTTGTTAGGTCCCAAGTGCATACTTGTTGAGGATGAACAATGTGGAAATATCAAAATGACACATGGAAAGCAGGAATTTATGAAACAGTATGGACACAAGGAAAGAGTAGAATACTTCATGTTTTATAAGGTACTAGCAGAGTTAACTAATTAACTCGGGGTATGAGAATTGAACCTAGAACCTTATGCATGCTGTTGAACTCTACAGTTGAGTACACTTCTCAGTGATGAGTTGATTTGGATTTACATCAAAAATCTACTGTGAGAATTTGCTTTCTGCTTATTAGTATGGATTGCTTATATCTGTGATTATTTTTAACAGTTTAAACCAGCAGGCAATTTTTATTGGTCAGTTGAACCTCAGCAAAGCTATTACAAAAAAGATTGTATACTTTTTTTCATTTTAATATCAATATTACATGGCTGGGATTTTATTTATATACAGAAATTTTAAATATTAATAATTATTAAATTAATAATTAAAATTAACAAACATTAATGTTGAATAGAGTTTGAACTTTGTAAGCATTACCTTCAACCTGATTAATATTTCAATCATTCCAAAAGTCTTCTTATATTCCTTTCCCATCAGTACTCCTGCATCTTTTCTGATTTCAATTACCATATATTAATTTCTAAAGCTCATTAAATATAATGAAATAGTATTAATATTTTATCTAGCTTCTTTGACTCAAAATTATCTCAGTATTTAGCTCACATAGCTTTATTGCTATTTAGGTTTGGGTTACTTATTTTTCATTTAAGTGTTAAGACATTTGGGCTATTAATAAAGCTGAACATTCTTGAACACATCTTTCATAGGATGCAATGCTGGGTCATGGAGCAAATGAGATTTAACTCCAGTTGAGTATGATCAATTGTTTTCCAGAGTGCTCAGGTTATTTTGCACTCCAGTAAGTAAGATGTGAGAATTACGAATGGCTCCCCTCCACAGCAGTGGTCCTAGTCATTGCTGCTCACATCATTGATCACAAGTTGCATGTGATCAATGTGGTTTTTTTTGTGGTTAGTGATACTGAGATCTTCATATCGTATTGGTTAGCTATTTGTCTTCTTCTATAATGTCTCTGCCCTGTTGTTAATTTAGAGAGTTTTTCTTTTTAAAATTGTATGTGAACAGGTTTTTTTGTTTTGTTTTGTTTTTTTATTCACATCCTTCAGATATTCATCTGCTTCTTGTTGTTAGATGGTGAGGTAACAGTTATGTTTTATTTTCTTCTGTTTGGTATTTTATCTTGGTGTTCTCTGAGGCAAGTCTGTAGCTTGACATCTGGAATTGACATTGGCCATTTCCCAGCCATTATCTTTCCAAACATGTCTCTTTCCTCTTCTCTGTCATCTCCTGTGATTCTTAATCCACACAAGAAGACTGTTAAGTATTATCCTACTGCTGTTGACCATTCTGTTGGTTTCCAGTCTTTACTACTTTTTTTCTTTGTGTTTTACTTTGGGTAATGTCTAAGTGGCCTGTTTTTAACTTTATCAATTCTCTCCTCAGCTATGTCAGGTCTACGATATGGCCATTGAAGACAGTCTTCTTTCTCCATGCATGCTTCTTATTTCAAGTATTATCATTTGACTCTAATAGTTTTTTCCCTCTGCTGACATTCTTGATCAGATGATACATATTGTCTGACTTTTCCTCTAACTTTTAAAAGGATATTATTTACAGTTATTTTAAATTTCCTGTCTAGTGGTTCCAAACATCTGGGTCACATCTGAGTCTGATTTTGTTGATTTCTTTGTCCCTTTACATGACTTTGTTTTTCACTTGCTTCTTTTCTGTACCCAGAGTTTTGTCTGAAAGCCAGACATCTTGTATAGGAGAGACTAAAGACAATGTATTTACACTTGAAATTAGGGCAGTAGGAAACATTAAGTTCCTCCAGGATTGTTGTGATTTTAGAGTGAGGGCTGGATTAACAGATGTTTTAATCTATGTCAGTTTTTGCTTAGGTGGTTCATGTGTCCTCCACTTCAGAGGTGGCATTTCTCTACTATTTTTTAAAACATGCTTTTTCTGTGTTTGTTACATAGTCTCACTATGGGTAATCTGGAGCTTACTATATAAACCAGAAAAGCTTTGAACTCACAGAAATCAGCCTGTTTCAGCCTCCTGAGTTCTGAGAATAAAGGTATGCACAACCATACTGGCTTATCTACCATCTCAATGTGCTTTGGCAAGTTACTTCATGCTTGTATGGTGGGTGGGGTAGGCATGACTACTGGATGGGCTTGTTCTCGAATATTGTTTCAGTCTTAGGCGTAGAGGGTATAATTCCCCACCATCAGTACTGGAGTGATTTAAATTGATTAAATTCTATCTCTTTAGCAATGCAGTTAACTTTGTTGATGTTTGAGAAATTCAATTCCAATGATGTTTTCTAATCCCTTTTCATTTTCTTTCATCTTTATCATCACCTTTATGCCAGTTTGCTGCTTTGGGGCATGGCTTGTTCATTTCCTAGTTACTTGAGTTAGAAGGGGATTATGAGATCTTTCTATTTTTTCACATAGTCGTTTGCCTCTTCGTCTCTCTTAGAGTGGCTTTTGCTATTCTAACCATTATGCAAATAATGAAGATTAATGAGTGCCTAATAATAATAATTATTAGGCATAATAATAAATGTTGGAGGGTATTAAAATTATCAAGAGCCCAACAATGACCTGGTGGAGGCAAAGCTTATATATTTTTGTTTTGGATAATTGTATAAGCTCAATATTCATTTATTTAAAGGTATTTAGGAATTACAGGTGTTTGGGGTTAAAAGCAGGGGTAAAAGTATGAAGTCATGCTTTAGATAAGAATGTTTTGATGTTTGACTCTAAAGATTGTGTTCATATCTAAGTCCAATAGTTAAACATTCATTTCTTGGCCTTTGTTATGATTCTAAGTTTAAAGCTTGCCTGATCTGCAAAAATCTAACAGTTTTTGAAGGATTCTTTTTCTATGAGCTATTCTGTAACTAAACACATTGAACACAGGAGGAATTACTACATTAAAATCTTTTTGCCTTTTTAATAAAATTAAAAATTTATTCTTCCAAACTTTTCAAAGAGGATTATATTCTATGTGTGTATGGACTACAGAACATGAGAAGTAAATTATTATTAATATAGACTTTTGTTTGTGTATCCAATTGCTATGTTTCTAGCTAGTAAGAGCAACTCTGATAACAAATTCAGATAACTTAAAAAGGCAACCATTGTTTGAACGTAGCCTGAATATAATGTGCATGAATTAGAGAATCCTAAGTTATATAACAAAGTTTCATGACTATCTGGTTTGAATCTCATCATTTCTGCTTGAGCCAAGCAGGATGATAGACAGTGTCCATTTTCTTTCGTTTTTCTCTTGTGGTGATTGAACCTAGGACTTACACATGCTAGACCATTATTCTACCACTGAGATATACATTATAAGCCTCTCTTTGCCTCTTTATTTTGAGACAGGGTCTCACCAAGTTCCTAGGGCTGGCTTTCAACTTAGTCTATGACTCTGTCAGACTCCACACTTTTTATCTTCTGACTCAGCCTCCTAAATAAAGGCCTTACCACTGTGCCCAGATTTGTAATTTGTCTCTAATTTGTAATATTTTTGTGATTATAGTTTGTCCTTCATATCTAAAATAACATCTTTTCCCACCTGAAATATAATTCTCTTGTAGCTTTTTTTTTTTTGGCCAGGGAGGTTATCACTTTAGTTTATTATATCAAGAGAATATAACAATCTCTGATACCTCCAATGTGAAAGGTTGTAATTTCTCCAGCATTTGCTCCATAGTGAACCTTATTATTTAGATTTTAAATTCTTTAACTTATCTGCTAAGCTCTTCATCTATTCTGCAGTTTCTTTTAGGCTCTATTCATTCTTTAAAAGAAACTAAAGGAATGTCCAAATGCCTATTTATAGGAACAGAAGCTGTATATTTGCAGAACAAATGTGTTGGGATTTTCAATTTTCATTCTTTGTTATATCATCCCTAGAAGGGCAAAATTTTCCAAGGACAAAAAGGAAAAAAACAACAAAACAAACAAAAAATAGTTATGTGCAAGTGATTTCAGCTTTCTTTGAAATTTGCCTGAGATCTTTCATTAGAATTTTTGTGTGGACTCATATTTTTTCTCATTTTGTACAGTACAAAGTATCTATGTCCACAGGTATTTTGTTCAAGTTTTAGCTATCTAAGGATACCTCTACTTATTTTGTAATTAATCGATTAAAAGGAAATACATAGTATTTTTCTCTCAAGTGAGTGGGCCTTAAATCTAACTAGAGAGTTATTAGTTCCTAGCAAGTTATAAGTGTCTCTATTACACATTTAGGATTATGGTGTCATGCAAGTCAATGTTGTGGTTCATATATATCATAGCTGGTGGGGTTATTGGTTGCTTTCCTTCCTTGGAAGCTTGCGTGTTGCCTTAGGGGGCCAAAAAATTTAGCCCTCATAGAGGTAGCTTTCAGGTCAGATCCAGCTCAGGTCCTCAGGGTCCTGTTGAATGTGCATGTTGTCTTCAGCTATAGATGTGTATGATTTATCTTTTAAGAATACCAAGGGCAACAGCAATAGCGTATAATGTTTTGCTAATCTCTTGAGCAACCCTTACTAACACCTATAATGGAAATTTTCATACCTAATATTAGAGTTTTTGTTAGGTGGACTGTGGCATTTTGGGGGGAAAATTAATTAGCCCAGATAAGAAAATTCCATTACATACATATAATAAAAATATATATGTGTTATACATAACACAATTTATGTATTATATAATGTTATATAATTTAGGTAGGTAGATAGTAGTATTCCATTGTGTAAATTACCACATTTTCTGTATCCATTCTTCTGTTGAAGGACATCTTGGTTGTTTCCAGCTTCTGCCTATTATAAATATGGCTGCTATGCACATAGTGGAGCATGTGTCCTTATTACATGTTGGAGCATCTTCTGGGTATATACTCAGGAGTGGCATAGCTGGGTCCTCAGGTAGTATTATGTCCAATTTTCTGAGGGTCTGCCAAACTGATTTCCAGAGTGGTTGTACCAGCTTGCAATCCCACCAGCAATGAAGAAGTGTTCCTCTTTCTCCACATCCTTGCCAGTATCTGCTGTCACCTGAGTTTTTTATCTTAGCCATTCTGACTGGTGTGAGGTGGAATCTCAGGGTTGTTTTGATTTACATTTCCCTGATGACTAAGGATGTTGAACATTTCTTTAGGTGCTTCTCAGCCATTCGAGTTTCCTCAGTTGAGAGTTCTCTGTTTAGCTCTGTTCCCTCCCCCCCCCCCTTTTTTTTTTTTTTTTGTTTTGTTTTGTTTTTTTGGATAGGGTTATTAGGTTCTTTGGAGTCTAACTTCTTGAGTTTTGTATATATTTGATATTAGCCCTCTATTGGATGTAGGAATGGTAAAGATCTTTTCCCAATCTGTTGGTTGCCATTTTGTCCTATTGACAGTGTCCTTTGCCTTACAGAAGCTTTGCAATTTTATGAAATCCCATTTGTTGATTCTTGATCTTAGAGCACAAGCCATTGGTGTTCTGTTCAGGAACTTTTCGCCTGCCCCCAAGTGTTCGAGAGTTTTCCCCACTTTCTCTTCTATTAGATTCAGTGTATCTGGTTTTATGTGGAGGTCCTTGATCCACTTGGAATTGAGCTTTGTACAGGGAGATAGGAATGGATCAATTTGCATTCTTCCACATGTTGACTACCAGTTCAGCCAGCACCATTTGTTGAAAATTCTGTCTTGTTTCCACTGGATGGCTTTCACTCCTTTGTCAAAGATCAAGAGACCATAGGTGTGTGGGTTCATTTCTGGGTCTTCAATTCTATTCCATTGATCTACCTGTCACTGTACCAATGCCATGCAGTTTTTATCACTACTGCTCTGCAATACAGCTTGAGCTCAGGGATGCTGATTCCCCCCAGAAGTTCTTTCATTGTTCAGAATAGTTTTTGTTATCCTGGGTTTTTTGTTATTCCAAATGAATTTGAGGGTTGCTCTAATTCTATGAAGAATTGAGTTGGAATTTTGATGGGGAGTGCATTGAATCTGTAGATTGCTTTCGGCAGGATGGCCATTTTTACAATATTAATCCTGCCAATCCATGAGCATGGGAGATTTTTCCATCTTCTGAGGTCTTCTTTGATTTCTTTCTTCAGAGACTTGAAGTTCTTGTCATACAGATCTTTCACTTGTTTGGTTAGAGGCACACCAAAATACTTTATATTGTTTGTGACTATTGTGAAGGATGTCATTTCCCTAATTTCTTTCTCAGCCTATTTATCCTTTGAGCATAGAAAGGCTACTGATTTGTTTGAGTTAATTTTATATCTAGCCACTTTGCTGAAATTGTTTATCAGCTGTAGCAGTTTTCTGGTAGAGTTTTTCGGGTCACTTAAGTATACGATCATATCATCTGCAAATAGTGATATTTTGATCTCTTCCATTCCAATTTGTATCCCTTTGACCTCCTTTTGTTGTCTAATTGCTCTAGCTAGAACTTCAAGCAGTATATTGAATAGATAGGGAGAGAGTGGCAGCCTTGTCTAGTCCCTGATTTTAGTGGGAGTGCTTCAAGTTTCTCCCCATTTAGTTTGATGTTGGTTACTGGTTTGCTGTATATTGCTTTTACTATGTTTAGATATGGGCCTTGAATTCCTGATCTTTCACAATGCACATAAAGTGATGAATGTAATACACTATACAAATAAACTGAAATATAAAGTCATGTGATTATCTCATAGGATGAAGAAAGAAGAAGCTATCAACAAAATCCAGCACCCTTCATGATGAAAGTCTTAGAGAGACTAGGGATTGAAGTGACATACTTTAACTTAATACAGGTAATTTGCAGCAAGCCAAAAGCCAACATCAATCAAAACAGAGAGAAACTCAAAGAATTTCCACTAAAATCAAGATCAAGACAAGGATGTCCTCTGTCTCCATACTTAATAAAGAATATGAAGTCTTAGCTAGATCAATAAGGCAACTGAAAGATATCAAGAAACGAGAAAGGAAGAAGTCAAGAGTATTATTTGCAGATTATAAAATTGCCTACATAAATGTTCCTAAAAACTTCTCCAGAAAACTTCTATAGCTGATTTTAAAAACCTTTAGCAAATTAGGGTAGGGTTAGGGTTAGGGTTAGGGTTAGGGTTAGGGTTAGGGTTAGGGTTGGTTAGGGTTAGTACAAAATTAATTCACAAAACATCAGTAGCCCACCTATATACAAATGACAAATGGACTGAGAAAGAAAGCAGGGAAGCAATAACTTTCACAATATCTTCAAAATAAATAAATATTTTAGAGTAACTGTAACCAAACAAATGACAGACTTCTATAATTAAAACTATAAAACACGAAAGAAAAAAAGAAACTGAATTAAGATATTAGAAGATGGAAAGGCCTCCAAGCTCTTGGATCTATAGGATTATGCTAAGCAGTATGTCACCAACAAAAAGTAAACTCATTGGTATTTTGGGAAGGTTATTTTGTCTCAAAATGCTTTGTCTGCATTTTTTTTAAGCATTGTTGTTTTGTTTTGTTTTTTATCTTAAAAGTCTTTTGCTTCTATATTCAGCTTCTGGTTTTGTGTTTTTAATGTGATTTTTGTGTGTGAGAGTGTACATGTCTCTGTGTCTGTATGTATTTGTTGTGCTTTGTCTTTGAGCCCGTTTTTCTGCTTGTTTTGCCCTGTTTTTTAGTTGTCGTTGCCTGTTTATTTTCTAATGAGAGAAAAAAAATGAAGAAGAAAGTGTGTATATTTGGGTAGGCATGGAGAACCTGAGAGGAGTTGAGGGAGGGGAAACCGTGATGAGGGCATATTGTTTGAAAAATATCCACTTTCGATAAAAGTTAACATTAATTAAAAATGAAAAAGTAGGCAAAAATAAATAAAGATTTTCAAAAATACTCAATTCAATAAACATAAAACTTTAAATTCCATGGTATAAGCATCATGTTTGTGGAGGCTACCATTATAAATCAGCTGCATATCTCAAACAAAACCGGATCTTAACTTTAATTAATGAATGAAATATTTTTGTTCTGTCTCATAAAGTGATGACCTAGAGGTGAGACAACTTACTCCATTCATAGCGTCAGATACCCTGAGACAAAACCCATATGGCAGCAGTGTTTAGCAACATCTTCCTGAGCCTTTTCCATAATTTCACAGACAACTCAGTCTGAGCTAATATAACCATTGTCTCTAATCAATATTAGGAATAATGTCTAAGCCACTGTCATCACTAAATCTGTAGTCCATATTTATGAGTAATGAGGTCCCCGACTGAGGCATCATTTTTCAGTTTACTTTGCAGAATGTTAATCTGGAAAAAGATATCTATACAAGTAGATAGATTTATTTAGCCTCTGAGTAGGCTCCCCCCCCCCCCGCCTCTTTCTCTGGGCTTTAATGACCTTACAGTCTCTGTACCAAATTGAAGTTGTGCCCTAAGCATTTCCTCCACCAGTACATCTTCTCAGTCTTGAGACTTTGGAGGTAGACACTGAGCCCATGAGCTCAATCTGGATAGTGGATTACTTGTAAATTAAGAAACAGGATTCATTTCATCAACTGCCAGACTCTGATTGGAATATTTGATTTCATACATTTAAAGTAAAACACTTTAGGAAAATGCCTTTTATTGCTGTTAAAGATTATAGTTTTCATTACCCTTTAGTTCTTTTGATTTTTCTTTCTCCAGAATAATCTCACTTACCCAGACTACCAGCCCATGTCAGAACACAAGCATGTCAGTTTATTTAATGAGAGTACTGGGTTTTTACCAATTGTGCATAAATAAGATATTTGTACAAGTGGAAGTGATTTGCAATGAATTTGACTTCTCAAGTTATGCTAAGCTTAACACTGATAAATATTAGTAAAATGTTGGCCTGAATTCAGACCACATTGGTTAAAGCAAGCCAGGGTAGCTTTCAGAGGAGGCAGGGTTGCTAGTAGCGTAAGTAAAGCATGTTGCGTTCATTAGCAAGGGCAGTCTGACAGGACTAGAGCAAAGAGCTTTTCTTGACTTCCCCAAACATATAATATAGGCTTTCTTCTCAACTTCAAGTATGATTTTCTTTAATATTCATTTAATAAGCTTTTGTCCTTTTCTATGAAGAAACATCTAATGAAAAAAGAAACACAGTAGGACCCGCAAGAAGACTCAAGGGGTACCGTGTTGGAATGTGAAATGTCCCCAAGAGTTTCACATGTTTGCTAACCTGGTCTCCAGCCGGTGGTGCTGTTTGGGAAGGCTATGGAACCTTTAGGAGGTGGAGACTTGCTGGTGGAATAGGTTTTGAGGTATACAGCCCACCTCTACTAGCTGTTCTTGTGCTTCTGGAATGTCGATGCAACTTGAGGACAGGTGATCTCGTGATCTTGCTGCCATCACTTCCAAGCCGTGTTTGGACTTCACTCTCTCTGGAATTGTGAGCCAAAGCAATCTCTTTCTCCCTCAAGTTGCTATCCTCTGGATAGTTTATCATAACAACAAAATCAAACCTCAGATATCATGTTAAGGCACTTAGCACAAAGCCTTGCAATCTGAGTTCAATTCCCAGAACACACATGATGAAAAGAGAGAACCTACTTCTGCAAGTTTCCCGACCTTCACAAAGACACTGTGGAAAGTGCAAGAATGCACACACACACACACACACACACACACACACACACAAAGAAAAATAGAATAAAATAAAAAAGGAACAAAAAGAAAAAGGTGAGTCCTGCAATTTAAAGTAGTATATCCACAACTTTAATTTGATCTTAAATTTTTTTCAACTGATGAAACAATGACTTCCTAAGATTTTAGAAACATCCACTGTTAATTTTATCTTAAGACTCCTTAGAAACATAAGCCTCCTGTCACCTGCATATTCCATGTTCCTCACAAAGGAAAATGTGGTTTTATCTCTTTATTGATTGCCATTATCAGTTAATACAAAGTTCATATAACCAGCTCACTCTTAAGCATTGACCTTAAAGTATTTGTCAATCTCAATAAATAAACATTAACAAGATATGTAACTTGCATAATTAATCTAGGAACTGAAGTGTTAATTACTTATCTCAAAAAAAGTTTGATTGAGCCATAAATATACAACATAGCAAAATATTTTCTCTAAGTTCTTTACAACGTATTTACATTCACAATGAGTGAAGCTAACTTTCCCTACTTCTGCATTCAGACTGAAGTACACATGACATTTAGCCAGGGAGAATAAGAGGGGGATTTTCTCTTTTCTCTAAAGACCATTGCTACCTGGATCAGGAATATTTCCAAGTCATCCCATAAACACATCTCGCACATGCATTCTGTGAATCTCATGTGCACACATGGCTCTTACCTTTCTCTTCTGCACTTAGGATCATGCCTTTCAACTAAGTAAGTGACCATTTACTGTTTTAGGTACCTAGTATGCACCGTGCCATACATCACAGCAAGAATGAAGTTCCAAAAAAGAGAGAAAATATCTATTCCTCATAGTATTATCTAATTCAAAGATAGAGAAATTAGGAAAAGTGCATTATTTCTGTTTTGTTTCTGTCAGAATGATTGTAATAAAGTTCATACAAAAATATCTCTGGGGACATTTTGATGTTAATTGCCTTTAGCATTGCTAAATACAAAACTACTAAAATGAAGTTGATATGTCATGGTCTTATTTATAATGCAGTAAAAACTACCTGTAATTTATACATCTATAAAAAGAACCCTCAAAAATTCTAAATAAATATAGTAATTATATCTATGCATGGGGTCATTAGAAGCCAAGAGATGAATTTTGAATTGCCAATGAGTGGCAAACAACCAGAAATAACACAAACTACCATTCATGCATTCGCCCATTACCTTTATTCTACCATGTCAAACACATATGATTGCAGTATTTTGGAGGAAAAGCTATGCTTTTGTTTCCTTTAAGCCAAAAGATGAGATAATTTGTAGCTAATTTGGAGTTTAAGAGATGGGAGAGCATTGCCTGGCAACTACATAGCACTGTCCCACTTTGGAAGAGATCTTAAGCAAATGATTACCTTGCCACCATATGTATCTTGGGAAATAAGTTCTGAGGATCATGTCTATGTGCTGTGCAATGTGAGTTATTCACAAAGTTTCCTCTAGTTGTTGTGCAAAGCAGGATATGGTGAAGGTTCTCCAGGGTTCTGCTTGACTTTTATTGGTTATTTACTCTTTGACAGAGGACCTGGAAACCATCCAGTCTGTGAAACAGGCTTTGTAATATTTTAATGGCATTCTCAAAGGGAATGGTCTGCTAGCACCTGTCTGTCACACTGTCTACAGTGTGAGTTCAACAGTATGGGGGAAACTGTTTCTCAGTCTTCCACATACTCTCCGTACCCAGATTATAAAGGAGCTTGAGAGTTTATGTGCAGCTTGGTCTTCATGTGGGTCCCCTAACAATTGGAGCGGGGCTGTCTCTGACTCTGTTGGCCTGCCACTGGATCCTCTTCCCCTACATGGACTGCCTGGTTGGGCCTCAGTGGGAGAAGAAGTGTTTAGCCTGCTAGGACTAGATGTTCCAGGGCTGGGTGTTACCCAAGGGGTGTTTCATCACCTCTGAGAAGGGGAGGGGATAATGGGAGAAGGGACTTGTAGAGTCAGGTCTGGAAGGAGAGGAGGGGGCTTCAAGGGGGATGTAAAGTGAATAAAAAACAAATTATTGAAAAAAAAAAAAGACTCACATTATGAAAACTAAGTAAGTAGTGATACCCTTTGCCTGCTAGTAAATCTGGAAAAGTCTATAATGTTTTTGAGCCGCATCAATGTAAACTGATCTCAATTCTATCGAGAGTACCTTGGCTTTTTCTAATTAAGATACTGAGGAATAAATTGCTGGATAATTACATCACATAAAAGCATGCATCCTTATCTTTTTCCCAACATACTATTTTTATTGATTATTTGGGAATTTCACATGATACACTCAAATCACCCCACTTTCCAGTCCTTCCAGGTCTGTAGCACTCTGTGTGGATGAAGAAGTAAAAGAAAAAGTCCAATTGGCTTTGTCCGCATACTCAATGGAACACGGTCAAACTCCCAGAGGCCAGTCTCTTAAAGAAAACGGAGTCCTTTCCCCACCCACATACCAGCCAGAAGCCATCAATTGCGGAAATCTACACTTATTTATCACAATTTTTAAGGTTTTCTTCGATGGCTTTCTGTCTGGGTTGTTACTTTTTGTGGAGTGGAATAGGGGGTGAGAGTACGGGTTGTCACAGAAGCCCTTCATGTCCCAATTCTGAGTCTGCAGTCATCAATACAACTTTAAAGTAATGTCCTTACCCTTTACAGTCAGCGGAAGCGCGGATCACGGACTTCCACAGGGTTTCTGACAGTAGCACGGTCCACTGACATCCACATGGTCCAGCAACAGCACACGCCACGACCTCAGCATGGTCTTCGAGGGCAGTACAGACCACAGACATCAGCACATCCCTCTGCAGCAGCACAGACCGAGGATATCAACAGGGACTCTGGGGTAAGACAGGCGTTGGGTGCCAATATGATCCCTTGTGGCAACCTGACCCATGGACATCAACATGGTTTTAGGTGGCAGCACAGACCAGGAATATCTACATGGCTCTTGGTGGCAATGCATCCTTATTTTAAAGGCTCTCTCTGTAACTGTAACTACAGTTGACACATAGCAGCATAAACTAGGCACCTTCTATAAGAGGGCTAGGTGGAAGAGCTTTCCTACTCTCATCTATTTACACCCCCTGGTCCTACATCCCATTAGGGGGTGTACAATGCACCTTTACCCTTTCTCTCTCCCCAAGTTCTATAATCTAAAAATGATAGTAAGTTTAACTGATTGCCTACCTACTGCACAGCAGAATTACTTTGGCTTCGAAACAGAACACGGTGCTGTGCCAAAAGATTTGTGCAGGATGAACTGAACATGGGATAAATTCAACTCTTGGTGATTTTGTCCAAGTGAACCATCAGCTCCACAGCTCAACATATACAGAGAGTTTGAGGAAGCCCGCAGCACAACATGGTACTCTGTGCTCCTCTTTTACTCTGTCAGCCAGTGCCACATCATTCAACATGTGGAGCACTTTTCTGGGCGCAAAGTATATGATCATGGAAAACTGTTATGTGGCTTTTGGTTTGCCCCAAGAGAAAACTTAAAACACTCTAATGACACAGCTGAAAACAGGATCTGAATAACAGATTTCAAGAACTTTCAAAATTAAAATCATTATGCTTCATTAGATTTCAAAGAGCCATCTATGAGGCAAGAAGTCGACAAGAGTTCAGAAAAGAATGGGTAACATTATTTATGACATAATTGGAGATAATATTGTGATTCGAATTCTCAAAAGAAGTGATGGTAAATATGTGCCTTGTTAAATCTGTGAAGTTTTATTCCACACCATATGTTACCATTTGTTAACAAAATTTTGACACGCAAACTCATTGTCAGGTTTCACCTGAATGCTGACATGTATATGAACTCAGTTTTCACACATCTGTGCTCTCCCAAGTTTGATTATGCAGCAAGAAGAGCAAATTTTATTATTCATCCAAATACTATGTCACCAAATGCTCCAGTAACAGCAGCATCATGGTATATTGGTCCAAATTCCAGGACTTCAGTTTTAGTACCAGGTACATCTTGAGGTAAATTACCATCCTCAAACTAATTCTAGAGTGCAGTTCTAGGATGCCTTTCTAGTTGTTAGTTAAGAAGCTGTGGAGTGGGTGCAGGACAAATAACTGTGTTACTACAATTGTTGGAACAACACTGTAAAGGAAAAAGTTGTTGAGAAAAGTACAATTGTAGACAGTCCATTTTGGTGCTGACTATACAAAAAGCTAAACCCTATGTCACATTATCATCTGGGCACCAAAAACAGAATGTCTAAAACACTCTCAGAAAGTTGCAAATAGAACATTAGCTTTTGCCTAGCCTGCACAGATAGTCTTAAATTTGAGTTCCTTTTGGATGGAAGAGAGGAGATTGAAGGGATGGATCCTTGAGTGGATAAGTTCAAACGTGTTTCCATCTTCTACTGCCTGGGACTGGATTCCTCAGGACATGGCTCCTCTATAGGAACTGCAGTGGACTAAGCTTTGAAACCATCAGGTTATGATCATTGCTAATAGAAACACGAGAGTACTGTGAAAATTGTGCTGAGAAAGAGAACATGATTGAGGCAGGATAGGCTGCGTAAGTAAAACTACCTAGATATATCAAGAGATACCCCAGGTTTCAAGTTTTCAAATGGATTGTGGACTCACGCAAATATTTTCAAACAAAGAGCTGATGTTAAAGTAAAACAGCCCTAGGTGGGGTAAATAAAAGGTGCTTTGGAAAGAGATGATACTATTTAAGTCCAAACGATTATTGCTATATTACTGCTATACTGTCCAGCTTTTTAAATGAGGCCAGAAATTTAATTTGTATGTGTAATTTAATTTTTAAATAGTACAGAATAATTCAATTATTTTTTTTTCTGCAGACCAAGTATAGTTTCTTCCCTGCCAGTTCAGCCTCTGCTTGGTTCTTCTTTACCAGCACAGTCAGCCAGCTAAAGAAACTCCTCCCATCTGAGACTTTCCTATGGTAGTGTATTAGCTATCAGGGCCTCAGAGTACAAATCTCTGATTCTTTCCAATGGACACCATACTCACCAAAGAGATATTGGTGACCATGACTGTCTCAGAATAAGCACACCAAGACTTAATAGAACTAGCCATTTTTCCTTCTTTTGCATTTTTTATATTAACTAGAAATGTTTGTAAGTTAAATTAAGCATACAGGCCAAAGCTACTCCAACTTTACACAAGATATATCTCTGACACAATTTTCCTTCCAGCACTTTATCTTATTATATACAGCTTCAAACAAGTCAAGAAGAGTGCTTCCAGTTTGACTATGAACTGAAAAACCTTTCTAATACAAATATTTTTTTTAAAAGAAAATTAAAAGAGTTGGGAATATTGTTCACTGGCAGCATAGTTTCCTAGCGTCCATGAGGCCCTGGGTTCACGCCTTAGCAACAACAAAACTACAAGGAGAAAATTAGAAGTGAAGAGGACAGAGGGGGAACAAAATAAACGCTAGAGACGGCTTTTTAGTAAAATAGTGACTTTTCTTTAGGACTCTTACACAAATAATACATACAAAATAAAGACATTCTTTGGCTCAGAATTCCATCAAGATTAATAAACTCAATGTTAGGAGTTTAATATTTCTAAATTATTCATTGTGTTAGCTTCTCAAAAACCTACTATTCTCAGAGTTCAGGAAGGCCATGGATACATACATGTCCACATGCACACAAAGACACACACGCACGTGCGTGCGCGCACACAGACACACACACACACACACACACACACACACACGTACATTACTACTGTCCATGTGAAATTGGAGGAATTAATGCTTCCTCTTCAAGACCTTCCATTCAGAGTCCAGTTATTGCCTCAGAATTAAAAACCTGCACATTTTTGAAGATTCAATAAGATGCTCTTACCTTGGAAAAATAGACATTCTATTCAGAAAAATAAAAAAGAATATAAAACAAAGCTGAAAGATAACTTAAGACAACACAAGTACTACAGCATGTGAAAGCCTTCAGGATGTATATGGGGTCTTTTTTGTCAAACCCTAACTAGTAGTCGATAAATAAAACTGAGAAACCATGAAAGTATTGCATCTATATATTCCTGCTAACAGAACCATTTCATGAGAGCAAGCAAAAGTAAAAAGTTCTGTAAGAAGATCTGCACAACCATTGTCTAGTAAATGTACACATGCCACTCTTGGTTTGATCTGTCTTCAAAGCTCCTGTTTCAAAATGTCATATTTAACCACCTTTAAAACCTTCCCCTCACCTTGAAATAGTCTATAATTGACTACAGGGTGCATTTTTCTGTTGCAGTGCTACATTACCCCATGTAAAGGGTATTTAGGGAATCTTTCTTTTCACTTTAACACATGTGCTATCTAGTAGAACCTGGAACAGGGTCTCTTCAAAGACAATTGGCAGCTTCTAGAATATGACAGCTTCATCATTGAGCTTTCTGCACCCTCCATTTCCCTAGCTCAATTTATTTCTGCCTCCTTCTAAGTCAACTCTGAATTTTTTGATAGACCTGTTGACTTTGTGATATGGCATGGGTAATGTCGCCTTTAAAAAGAACCTTGACTCCAGAATTTATCTCCACGTTCTGAGTTTACTTGAAATATTTCCTAGCAGAAATTTACAAGGGATTTTAATTCTCAAGTGGCATCTTTTGAACTTTTCCTACTTTAGACTCCATTTAGTTGGGAACTATCATTTTAAAGGCATTATTTTCTCCAGTTCTGACTCTTCCACAAGAGCCAGATGTTTAAAATATTTATCTTAAAGACCTGGCATAACTTGATTCTTTTTTTCTTGCCTTTCTTCCTGTATGTGAATAGCTCCATGAAACCAATCATCTCACCTGCTTTTACTATTTTTAAATAATGTATCCCCTTGCTCAGACAGGTATTTTGGTATTCTGTATACTTGCGTACTCCATGGTGTTTACTCTTCTAGTGTCTATACACAAGCACCTTCATATTAGGTTGATATCCAGACTTCAATTCTATTTCCACAAAGAATTTCTTTTCTTTACCTTTTGGCAACTGGCCTAGGAAATAAAGATTTTTGTTTTGTCTATACTTTTGTGTTTGATGGGAGTGAACTTGCCACTTCCTAACATGACTAGTACTCAGATGGCTGACACAGTCTAGCTTGGATTTGCTATGTAATTTCAAGAAGCTTCATCTTAGATTCCTATATGGTAAATCACTTATAAACAAAGCCAACCTGATACAGTTCATTTTGCAAATAAACTTGGTTTGCTTTTGTTAAAATTCTGAGTAATATCAGAGAAGAACTCTTTGGGGAGTTGGTTCTCTCCTTCTACTGTAACATGGCTTCTGGGTACCAAACTCAAGGCAGAAGGCTGTCATCAGTGTCTCGAATCTGTCTTTATCTGCTGAGCCATCTCAGCCACCGTGTAAATTTATTTTTTAAAGAAAAACTGTAATATACGCTATTAAGACTGTGGCTGTTCCTTATTTTTAATTTTTAAAGTATTTATCTGTAGATTACATTTTAATTCCTTCAAAATTACTTCAATCCTTCTCCCATATAATTTGCATTTCCTAAATCTTTGTAAGTTTTAGCTGAATAATGTAATATAAACATCACCGGAACTCACTTATGAATTCTATGAGATCAGAGTATGTGAGTACTCTGATCTTTTGACTTTTAACTACCAGAACTAACACAAATAACTTGCTTATAAGCTTCCTGGTGTGTGCCAATTTGTAATAGGAGCCCCAGCATAGACAAAAGCCACTGTTCAATGTGTGCAAATTAAAACTACATAATCCTGTCAGAAAAATTAAAATAACAAAAAAACTGTTTATTAGAATGTGAATAAAATTAGTTTCTTACACTGTTGGTAAAAATGTAGTACAATCAATTTAGCATAGTTATTTAGTTTTTGTTTCAGTGGTTTTTTAAAAGTTAAGCATATACTCGCCATTTGACCCATCAATCAAACTTCTAGGCATTTTTCCTAGCACAAAATGAAAACTTAGACACATTTTTAAAAAATGTTTACAACCATTCAAAAAATTTTATTTATAGCAATTCCTAAATTGGACAAAGCAAAATGCTCTTCAATAAGCAAACAGCTATACAAACTATGGTGCATCCACACCACTCAAAAGTGAACACACACAATGACTAGAACAGAACACAAGGGTATTACACTGAGTGAAAAGCATCTCCAATGCTTATTTCTTACATGCTTCCGTTCTCATAACTATGGAACTGGAGAAGAGTTGGTTAGGGTGGTGGTCGCGTAGAGGTCACAGTAGCTGGATGAGTAAAAATCAGCCAGACCTCTGTGGTTCTGAGTAGTTCTATATATTGGTCATATATAATTACATGAATCTGCACACATGATAAAATAGCACGGAGCTACATATATACTGTTCCGATTACCAAATTCTTGCTTTTGATGTATTGTACTATATATTCTATATAAGCACTGAGGAAACTGGGTGTTTAGTGTGGAATGTATGTGTGGAATGTATGTTTATATTAGCTTTGCAACTTCATATACTATCTGAATTATCTCAGAGCAGAAATTTAAAAGTCAAAATTGGATAATATGCAAAAAGCTTCCAAAAGACTGCCATGAGAAAATATACCTTGTCTACTAAATCCTGTGACTGAAGAAAGCATGTCAGTTTGATTTACATATTCTAGTTTGTAGTTTACAGACAAAAAACAAGTTTGTAAAAACTTCAGCTGATGCTCATAATCTTCTAGTTGAGAAATTTTACTATAACTACTAGTGTAACACAAAACTAGTGCATTGTGAATGCATCCAAAATTAATATATTTAAAATGTACCCAGATTTCACTGCATGACGCTTTCTCAGAAATTAAATTCACTGCATAATTCTGGATAAATTCAAAGACATAAGCTTCAGTTGAAGGGGTACACATCTCTTCAAGCTACTCAGTACAGGATGGTTTCATTTTTAATACACTAAGCAACAACACAGCAACACAAAAGAAACTCAGAAGCCATTAATGAATAAAACATAATTCCTTAAAAGAAATAAAATACACATACAATGTTTTAATAATCCACAATATAAACTGATACATACAAAGTGTTTTTATGATCAGTTATGGCGTAAATTAACACATCATATAATTCTTAAGCACATGTTGACACCTAACCTTTGCTCTTCTTCAGAATTACCTGTACGGGAGGAAATGACGATACATATTATAGCGATGGAAAACAAGTCAGAGTCACTAACCTACATTTCTCTAGCATAGTCTAACTGTCTCAATAAATGGGAACCAACCCTAGATTACCAAACCTGGTTTAGAGTCACTGTCATTCACAAACCTTGCCAATTATAATCTGAAGTATCAAAACAGTTTATTTTAAAATAGGTTTTGGGTATCATGTTGTGTGTCATCCCTAGCCCCAGCCTGCCAACAAATTAATGATCTAGAGTACTAAAAACAAATGTTCTCAAACTCAAAACAACTATAAAGCACTATCAAGAAGTATAAATCCATCCCAACGTAAAACATCTCACAGTTAAGCTGGAATTTTAATAGCTGGTCATCTTATATTGAGTAACTTGCTTCACATACAATTTTCAAAACATAAAATGTTACAGAAATAAGACAAAGGGAAATATTTAGTTGTAAAAATCCTAGAAGGATGAGGCCCTAAGCTAGCTTCAAAAATATACAAATAAAAATAAAATTTTTTAAAAATCTGGCTACTACAGTTTAAAAAGAAAAACAGGTCCTGTGGGCTGGCTCACCAGGTAGAGACACTAATGGCTAAGTCTGATGACCTGTGTCTGATCCCACATCGTAGAGAGGACCAACTGTCAAAAGTTGCCCCAACCTCCACAGGTATGCTGTGACAACTGACAGGTGCACACATGTACATCTGTACACTCACACAAACACTCGTAACACATGCATGCATGCACACAATAAAGGCAATAAAAATTTTAGAAGACGCTAAGTATGTTATATATTTAGAAAAAACAACAGCCTAAATTGAAAACACTTCCATATACTCTTCACACTCTTAATCATTGCATTGCTTTCAGGAAATTCCTTATTTAGACTTTAATAGTTGTGATATTTCCCACTGAAGAGTATTTAGAAGCCTCATAAAAATTGCCAGGGCATGCCCGATGCCTTGGCTTCCATAAGTCTGTAACCCAGGTGAGCAAAAAGATATTAGTATGGATACTATAAAAGAAAGAATGTCCTGAAACAAGTTTTAAAAATGCTAAGTATGCTGTGTATTTTAACAAAGTTCAACAGCCTTCCTTGCTGGAGCACCTCACATCTTTCCTAACTCTTCTAGTGCTGTGCTAGCCTACAAGTATTTTGAAATAAAAAGTATTTAAATCAGACAAAGATGACAGCCATAGCAGTATTTTTAAAGTTAACTCTTGCTTACTAAGAAAACCTATAATTTACCTTTGCTGCAGCCAGTACATGATCCTTTTTGATAACTCCAGATTTACTTTCACAAGCGTTTGTCCTGGACTCTTGTGCCAATCGCTGAACAAAGAGTAGGCAGTTCAAATGGATCTTTAAAAGCAAAGCACATGTAGTGTTAGGTAATACATAAACCTTTTGAACACAAGTTTATTACTCACCACTTTCTAAGCCACAGCTTCTTCCAGGCGCGTGAGGGCACTATCCACAACCCACTAAAAGGCATCTTCCACAGTTTTCCTTCTTGTATTATTTATATCAGTTACCAAGTATTTCAAATAATAATGACTCAAAAGCTTCAGGGCATTGTGCTGAACGAAGAAGACAAAGATTCCTGATTCCAGTTCCCGACTAATGGAACATCATCTCATAAGGCCGCATACTACCCTGGGAGACACTATCAGAATCTGAAACACTGAGAATAATATCAACACCTCAACAACTAACTGGTATGTATTCATACAAAAGAGCAAAATGCACTGCTTTAAATGGTGCAAACTTTATGAATGGCATGGAATGCTTTATTGGATAAAATTATTAAGTTAATGGAGAGCAGAAAGCTGTAAGCAAAGAAATGTCAATGAACAAAAGCCTAAACAGGAACTTTTCAACAAAAGTGATAGAAGAGGAAAGTAACAACTGGGAGCAACAGCTGGCCACAGCTTCCCTTCTCTACCACTACAAAGCATTGTCTTCAACTTTGCTTCTTTTCCCTGACACCTAGAGCACTCCACCAGAGTCCATATAGCCACAGGTCACTCCAGGACAGAAAATGGAAACTAGCTATTTGAGAAAGGCCTGACAATCCCTTGGATCAGCTAGTTGTCTCCTCGATATTCCTCATCAGGTGGTATTTGTTCTCTATTAGGCTCCAGGGAACAGAGAACAAATTATCCAAAGTGTATTCCAAGGGAAACCTACCTCACACTATCTCAACCACCACCATGGAGTCAGGGGTGGGGAAAAAAACAGCAATGGTACATAATTTTCTCCTAGAGTATGAGAAAGAAAAACAAGAACAAGCAACAGAAGAGGTATTACCTGTCCCCACGGGGGGGGGGGGGGGGGAGACCACTATATTTTGGCTCAAGAGAAAAAAAAAAAAAAAAATGAGAGAGAAAAGTAGATAATTTTGTAATAATCAAGAAAACCAGTATCTGGAGATGGTTCGGTGGTTAAGAGTATTTGCTGCTCTTCTGGAGAAGCCAAGTTCTCAGCATCCATTGTCAGGCACCTCACAACTGCCCTTAATTCAAGCTACAAGCACCCACACACATATGGCATTCACTCACAGACACACATAAGTAAAAGCAACTTTTAGATAAATCTTAAAGGGAGGATGGGCCACAGCTTTAATATCAGCACAAAGAGGCAAAGTCAGGATGATCTCTGTGTGTTCAAGGCCAGCCTGGTCTACATAATGAGTTCCAGGCCAGCCAGCAGATACATAGTGAAGCCCCCTCTCAAAGAAAAGAAAATAGAAACCCTACAAGAAGCCAACAGATGGAAAGACAGAGGAAAAATAACTCTAGTTCTTCACCTTCATCTGTAAGAGACATGCATTTTCAAAACAGAGGAAAAGGAAGTGTTCCTATGGCCCAACCTAGGGACATAACACTCCTTCTGTAGATGAAATGTGTTCCAGGTAGTCAGAACACAAACTGTAGGCGAGGTGGTGAGCAACACCAGCACTTCGGAGGCGGGGTGGGGGTGGGGGGGTGTCCTCTGTGAGTTCCAGCCTAGTCTACAAACTGAATTCCAGGACTGCCAGAGCAGGAGAAACCCTGTCTTGAAAACAAAGATCTTTAATATTGAGAGTGGTAGTGGTTGTGACAGAAGCAGACAGATCTTTGTTTGTTCGAAGCCATCCTGGTCTACAGAGAGAGTTCCAGGACACTCAGGGTACACAGACAAACCTTGTCTTGAAAAACCAAACCAAACCAAAATAAAACAGCATCAACAGCAACACCCCTGGTGGCGGGGGTGGGGTAAGGGGAGGGGGGTGGGGGTGGGGGGGAACAGAACACAAACTGAATTTACTTCCAGGCAGAAATATATAATTGTTGATTGGGGCCAATTAGTAGAAAGCATTATATTTCGGGGAAACGTGAGTCTGAAAATCGACAGTCTCGAATGTTTTAAAAACTTGACTCCACAGCTACACGATCACTTTTGAATCACTGTCCTTTAGTAAGGGGCCTAGTGCAGCGGCCATGGAGCAATGTGTTCGGTAACAACATACAGGAGCTACGGGAAGCAGGAGGTCAAATCTATTTGCAGCCTGTTTACCTTCCATACTCGGCTCAATTAAACTAATCACAGCCAGACAGTCTCCTTAATGGCTGGTGCTGGAAGCAATAAGGGGTGGAACTTTCCCGCTGGAGTCTAAAGAACTCCGAGCTTTCCTTCCTTCCGCGTTCCTCGGTGCAGGGGTGCTCGGCTTCCTGACGAGGTTGGGGTGCTACCTGTCATGGCTATTGGGCCGGAGGGCGGAAAGAGCGGGACTTACCAGGAGGTCGCAGCACGTCTCCAGACGGAGGCGCGGCTTCTTCTGCTTGAAGGTGCGCTTAAGGAAGGCGCGGGGCGCCTTGCGCTTTATCCGCCTAGGAACTGTGAAGGAGTGCGCCATCTTCGCGGCCGGTCGCACGTCCCTCAGGCCCGGCTTCCGCGATCGCCACTTGCCTCCAGAGCGGTCGATTTGAATCTGCCGCCAGTTGGCGCATGGCAGTGACGTCAGCGCAAGCCACACCCACCACAGAACCGGAAGCGCAGGCTGGAGGATGGACTCCTCGGGAAAAGGGTTTGTCCTGCGGGCCCCCTGTTTCAAGGACTGTTACTTGCTTTGCTATATTTTTGTCTGCAGTTCTCCATGGAGCTGTAGTTCGATTCTTAGTTCCATAGAAAGGATGAGAAATTGTGAAAACAGTCAGTAAGCCCAGTAAAAGCCTTCTGTGTTCAGCAAGCTCTCCACATAGCAACTGGATTCCAATGGACTAGAAAGTAAATGAAAAAAGTTTCTGTTTTATTAGGATCCTTAAGAACTTAGGCCCGATTTTCTGATATTACCAGCAAGCAGCGTACACTTTTATATTGCATTTGGCTTTGCATGAGATTTTTTTTTTTACGTCAGATTTTCTTCACAAATTTCAGCCCTTCAATGTTCCCTTCCTTAACTTCCCTATAGTTTTCAAATATATTTTTTTCTTTTATTGAAAATAGACTTATTTTTTATAAGCTATATTCTGATTGCAATTTCCCCTCCCTTAACTGCTCCAAGATCCTCCCAATCTCTGTGCCTATTCAAATCCCCATCCTTTCAGTCTCTCCTCAGAAAACAAATCGGGATCTAACAAATAGTAATACAATTATCAATATAAAATAAAAACAATCAGAAGAGGGAAAAATAAACAGAAGAAAAAGAGCCAAAAAAAAAAAAAACACAAGAAAATATATAGATGGAAAAACACACGTTTGAGCACACAGGAATTCAATAAAAAACACAAAAGCAGAAGCCACATTATATATTCTAAGGACTAATAAGGTTAAAATAAAATGCCCTGATAAAACATTATGAGGCAGAGAACCTTCAGAGATGCAGTTACTGCTGAGCCTGGTGTATGCTCTTAAGAGTGGTTTGCATAGCAGGGCAGTGGTGGCACATGCCTTTAATCCCAACACTTGGGTGGCAGAGGCAGGTGGATTTCTGAGTTAGAGGCCAGCCTGGTCTGCAGAGTGAGTTCCAGGACAGCCAGGGCTACACAGAGAAACCCTGTTTCGAAAAAAAAAAAAAAAAAGAGTGGTTTGCATCCACAGTGAAACACTGTTAGAAAAAAAACCTAACTTTTCATTTGCAAGTGGTCATCAAGTGGAGATTATTTCTTGGTTAGGGATGTGGTCTTGTGACTACTGCTCTCAACAATGGGGGCTCAATTGGCACAGACTCATGCTGGCCCTATGCATTATGCAACAGTCTCTGTGTTCGTATGTGCATTACTCCTGCAATGTTTTGAAGATTTTGTTTCCTTGCTGCTCTCCATCCCTGCTGACCCCCCAAAAATATCATAATCTGCATATTGTCTGGCTGTTGGCCTCTGTATTTGTTCCCATATACTTCAGGAGGAAGCTTCCCTGATGATGAATGAGCAAGTACTGATCTATGAGTATGGCAGAATGTCATTAGGAGTCCCTTTATGGCTATGTTTCTTTAGCAGAACAGTAGTATTTGATTTTCCGTTAAGTCCCTGACCTGTCTGGTCCACTCAGGCAATGCTGGGGATGGGTTCTGTAGTGGTTTGAATAGGAATGGCTCCCACAGATTCATGTGTTTCAATGCTTGGCTATAGGGAGAGGCACTATTAGGAAGTGTGACCTTTTGGAGTAGGTGTGGCCTTGTTAGAGAAAGTGTGTCACTATATAAGAAGGCTTTGAGGTCTCCTGTGCTCAAGCTCTGCCCAATGTGGAAGAGACCCTTCTCCTGCCTGCCTGCAGAAGACAGTCTCCTTTTGGCTCCTTTAGATGAAGACGTAGAACTCTCAGCTCCTCCAGCACCATGCCTGCCTACATGCTGCCATGCTTCCCACCATGATGATAACAAACTAAACCTCTGAAACTGTAAGTCAACCTAATTAAACATTATCCATTATAAGAGTTGCCTTAGTGTTCACAGCTATGAATCTCTAAGACAAGTTCCATCTCATAGAATGGGTCTTATGTCTAGTCAGTTATTGGTTGGCTACTCCCACAAGCTTTGTGTTAATATTCACTAGCACACCTCACATGCAGATCATCATCATAGACCGGGGACTTTGTAGCTGAGTTGATGTTTACCTTTTTCCTTTAGTAATGTGATAAGTACCTTCCAGTACCATGAATACTAATCTGTAAAGATGAAGGTTCTGATTAGACACTGGTTCAACTTCTGTTTAATGAGTTGTGTAGGTGTTATCTTCAGCAATCGGACCTTACCATCAGTTTGTAGAAAGCAACCAATAGCCTTCGAAATAGCCTTGGTTGTTTGTGGGTTCCCATTGAACACTTGATGTAACCCATTCTCAAAACTGGAGGTTTCATTTTATGACAAGAGATTTCCAGTTGGATTCAGTCTCTCCTGTTCTTCGAGGACTCCTTTTAGACCATCTTCAAATAGGGTATATTTTAGGAAACTTCTACTCTATTGGGTTTCCAAACAACCTTTCAAATGGCCCTTAGTTTTAGCTGTACCTCCCCATATTCCCTCCTTAGCCCCACTTTTCCTTCCTCTCCCTATTTGACCCTCCTATTCCAGTCCACTACTCATCCATCGATAACTATTCTATTTCTCCTTCCTAGAGTGTTCTAATACTTCATCCCAGTCCTATATAGTCCTCTGTGGTTGTATGGACTGTAGTCTGCCTATTGAATACTTAACAGATAATTCTACCTATAAGACAATATATATATGTATTTGGTTCTGAGTTACCTGGTTCAGTATAATTTTTTCTAGCTCAGTCCATTTAACTGAAAATTTCATGATTTAATATTTGTAACTACTGAATAATATTCCTTTGTGTAAATGTACCACACCATGTCTTGTTTATCCATTTATCCGTTGATGGACATCTAGGTTGTTTCCAGTTTCTGACTATTATGAATATAGCAGCAATGAATATGTTTAAGCAAGTGTCTCTGAAGTAGGGTATAGAATCCTTTGGATATATACCTGAGTAATAAAGCTGCCTCTTGGGGTAGATCAATTCCCATCTTCATGAGGAACTAACACACTGCTTTCCATAATGGCTGCACAAGCAATGGATGGGGCTCCGCTTACTCCACATCCTTGCCAGCACTAGCTATCCTTGTTTTATGAATCTTAGCCATTCTGACATGCAGAGGGCAAGAGGTCCATATGTTTACATGCACAAACACATATACATACATATTATATGTAGAAACGGATACCTCCTTCCTAGTTCTGTGGTCAGTGGCATTATATTGATACCTCAAAGTTGATCATAGTATACATGTTTAGATCAAGGAAAGTTGGCTAATTCTATAAGTTAGGTATTTACTTGTATTTTTTTTCTGAAAGCAAGTTATTATGCAATTACCAATGTAAACGACATGAATACCTGATGTCAGGAACTCCTTGGTTCCCTCTATAATTAATTTTCTCCTTTAGAGCTTCTCACTGTCAAATATTTTCTTCTGCATATGGAAGATTGCAGCTTTATTTATAATAAATGGGTTGGAGCCAATGCTTATTAAGAAGGTAATATAAATACCAATTGTTCATACATTGAACTTCTATCACTAATATAACAAATGCCAAAAATACAATGTCTTAAAGCAACAGATTCATTATCTTAGATTGCCGAACATCCAAAGTCCTAAAATAAAGGTGCTCTCAGGATGTTTGCCTTCTAGAATCTTGGAGAAGGGAAATTCATGCAGATATTCATTACGCTGTTAGAATTATTGAGAGCCAAACCTGTAAGAAACCTGCAGAAATCAATCCAGAGTTGCTCTCTGCTTTAGCCAAGCAGCTATGAAATGAGCACATAAACAAGCTGGCTTTTATATAGTACTCCAGGGGTGGCAAATGTCATGCCACCTCCTCCCTCTATGCTGGTGCTGGGGTCCAGCCTCAACACAAGTCTGGAGTCATCAAGGACTAGGGATACCTGGTAGGTAAATAAGAGAACGAACAATTGAGGTACAAGTTGACAGGCTGTTCTTGCAGAGAGAGCTTCTGAACTTGGGAGTCAGAGTGCTCTAGAGACTTGACTCAGCCCCAGTCTTTTATTGAAATCATATAATGAAGTTGGATTACAAAGTTCATAGCAGGGTAGGTAAATGCTTCTTTATTTTCCTGTGCCAACAGTTTCTTATGATTCAGAGTAGTACAGAATTAGAACAAGAAAAAGGAACTATAAAATCTCAAACAAAAGTTTTGTAGCAAGCACAATATATATCCTGGCCACCAGTCTTCTGTGAGGTTAGAGGCAGTAATATTACAGTTACAAAGTCATATCTTTCCAACATGTATGAGACAGTATGGTTTCATAAAAAGGCTAACATGAGGTCATACTGCTAACCCTGTAGTCATTGTAATTCTTCCTGGGCCTGACCTGTACACCATCTGTTTAATTCTCCTGGCTGTTCTAATTTTCTACATTTTAATTCTTCTTGTAGATACTTAATTCTCTTATCTTTGGGAATACAGTCCCTTGGCAATATGCTCCAAAGTGATCTTAAAAATAGAGCAAAGGGGTGCGTTCCTTCACCAATATCCCTTTCTAGTACTGGGTCCTATACCCTAATCCCACTAGATCTCCAATCCAGGTCAAACATCCAGGACCCCATCTGTCTGTCTACAAAAACATCCTCACTTAACCTGCTTGGAGAATTTCTAGGGGGCTGCCACCATCATCTCTGAACCCAAGGAACTCAGTGCTGACTTTCTGGGAAATATCTGTAAGTTATTCCACCCTCAGTTTTGTAATAAGACTAAGACTGGGGAACAGCTACAGATTTACTCATCTCTGCTTGAGGCTCTAGGTCACTTTCATTTCCATCTTGAGTGAGTGACTGTAACATATCAAACTTTCCCAAGATGTAACTATCACCATATCCAATTTTACATTGGGTGCAATTCCCCAAATGTGTAGAGCTTCCTCTACAGTTACATTTCTCTTGAATCCATGAACAGCTTTCACTTTTATATTATTGGTAACATCCAGTTCCTGGATATCAAGCGGGCTCCTCCTAGGTCTTACCAGGTCACCAAATACTGATTTAATCAAGGAAGAAAGAAAGAGAAGGAACAGTAAATAGATAAGGAGAATGATAAGTAATAAGAATAGTTTCAGAAATGATATCAGGTAGTGTTTGTGCCAAAGAAGCAGGCCTTGGGGCCTCTCAGTACTCATACTGGGGTCCACAAGAGGCCATAGCCTCACACTCTGAAACACCACATACACCCAGCAGGTTTTTTTTCCTTGTTATCAGGGGTACCAGGCATCTCGAGCTTAATTTGGGGTGTCTCCAACATGCTAGGATTTGTTCTGGCTTAAGCTTGCATAGATCATGGGCATGCATGCTGTCAGAACTTCTATAAGTTTGTATGTGCAACTGACTGCCTTGTTATACGTAGAGAGCACTGCTTCATGTTGGTCATCCACAGCCTCCAGGTCTTACAGCTTTTCTGCCCCTTTCTATAAGGGTCCCTGGAGCTTGGGGTGGGTTGGGTTATAGGTGCCCCCATTTAAAGCTGAGCCCTGTGCAATCTCTTGTTCTCTGGATTTAAGCAGCTGTAAATCTCTCAATGACTTATTACATGAACTAGTGTCCCTTTTGAACCTCTTCAGAGAAGTTTCACTCTGTAGTAGGTGGTGAGAATTTTTTTACAGACTCTCCTTTTCATTTTCTAAGTAACAAAGTAAAACATTGAAAAAAAATCCCATGGCAATTAAATGTTTCAAGTGTTCTCCTTTGATTGAAAAGTTCAAACACCACAAGGCAGCTACTGAAACACTAGCCCCATACAACTAGACACTTGAAATACCTTCAAGACTGGACAATCTTTAACTCCCAGTCAGGGAGAGTAAAGGAAGTCTAGATTGGAAAGAAAGAATCTGGATGGGGTAAGAGCAGGCCAGAGTGACTAACAATAAACTCACCCTTCCTTTATCCCATCTCTGTCTGACCTCCTCAAACAATTTGCCAAGGTCAAAGTCCTTTGATTGTGCTATTTACAGTTTAAAGCCAAAAATTCTCTTCAAGGAAATCATTGAAAGATTTCTTTGTCCCTTTTCACACTATTCAAAGGAGTTGTACATTTATATGAATTTTATACACACTAAACTATTACAATTTGCATTTTATTATCCTGTCTTTATTGATGTCTGCTAAAATATTAATTATTGTCCAGGATCTATTCTAAATATGTTATATATGACATATTTAATATATATTTATATCTAAGTATAAGATTTATTTTATGGAAATTCAAAATAGTAAAAGACTTGACAAAGAAAATGCATTCAATAAATTAAATTATGACTATATGAAAAAATAATGTTTCCGCAAGTTGATAGTCTAGAAGGGAAAGCATGTTACTGAAAAGATAGATGATAACAACTTTATACAAACCAAAAATAAATGTGATCCTTATAATATGGGAAAGAATTATGTGCATGCAAACACTGGTGTGCACCTACAACTTCAGGAGGGAAAAATGCAAAAATATGCATTCTTTTTTAAGTAATTGAAATGTGAAAAACACTTAAAATTATTTTCAGTACTGTTCTCATTTTCTGTGATAAACATACTTTTAAAAATTATGAAGTATCTTTATTTTGGCTAATTGATATGACATGTAGTTTTAAATGTTTACTGATTATACTTACTTAAATGTTTTTAGAAAAATTAAGAAATAAAAATAATATTCTTTAATATTTGTCTACTCTTTGATCTAGTCCAAGAAAGTTATTTGATTTTGCTTTACATAAATTGTTATAATCATGCCTACAAGTAGTTGAATATGCTACCAAGAAATGCAATACTATAAATTAAAATTTTGGATCATTTTAGTAAAATGGATGATGTACCTGACAGTTCCTGACTTGCTGTTCTTTATATTAACAAACTACTATAGAAATAGTTAATGAAAATCAAAAGCATTTAGTTCTTTAGATTGCAGGATTTTGGGAGCACATTTTTTTCACTAGAGAATTTAAAATTATATTAATTAGAATCTGCCAGAGATGGTGTGATTACTAAGTTTTTTTAAAATTTGTGTCTCTGTTTTGGTTTCATTCATCATCTTTGAAATACAGAATTTCACAAAATTTTGGACTCTGCACCTTCACTTTTTAGCAGCCCAACTGTTAAATATAGTTTTTAATATATAAATATATCACCACTGCCAAATGCAGTTCCTCTTATCTTTCTCAGCCTGGATATTCCATTTTTAGAGAAGAAATTAAAAGGTTACATGAGAACACAATGTTGAAAGATTCTGGTTTTGACACAAATCTCTCATCTTAAGACTGCCAGAAAACTCAATTTTCTCTTTAATGTATTTCCTTCAATGAGCAGATGCCTTTGAAATAGAACAGAGTAATCCAAAAGAAGTGGGCATTGATAAGAAATATTAAGTAGATACTTTCAAGGATCACTGAGTCAAACAAATACTTTGTCAAGTGTTTTTCTGTTCCCTTCTCTCACCAGTGTGTCCACTTTTAGGACAATTGTTACTAAGACTATATTTGAAACAGAGCAAGGTAAGAGAAAACAAAAACTGTAGGTTTACAATTTTGCTGACAGTGATGGGCTCATAATAAATCACCACAAAATATTTAGACAACCAACAAACTGGCATGTTTTATTACTTAGGCAGTCTTCAAATTGCTGCTTTCATCTATAGATATGGTTTTTGCCATCCCATGAGGAAACTGAATGGCATTAGCTGGATAATTATCAGGAAAGAAGAAACTAACCATATCTTGTGAGATACTTTGTTTTTCTCTTTTAAACAGAAAATAGCCGTAATAATTTTCAGAGACGTGGAGGCAAAGAATTTTTAAAAGAGTGGAGGAAAAAAATAAATTCATTCATTGACTTTGACTAGAAAGTAAGAGAAAGCAAAGTTTGGATGCAGGGAATAGAAACCCTCTCTCCTGTGCCAGCCTTCTCTACAGCCATAGGGCACAGAGATGGAAACAGAGAGAAGTACTGGACTGGAAGCTCACAGGCTGTTTTCTCTCTAAACTGAGATAAATGTCTGAAAGAGGAAAAAGAGCCAGCCATATAATGCATTTGAGAAGAGGAGAAAAAGCTAGATGGTGCTGATAAAGGATCATACCTGGCTCACTGAATAATCTTAACCATTGTCACATATTCTAATGATTATGAATGTTTACTACATGTCAGAAACTGCTCTACAGACTGCACATATCCGTGCTCAAGAGTGTACTAACACATGAACACACACATACCCCTTTTATCTTCTGTACAACTGTAGTGATAGAATTACTTCTGTTTTACAGAAAAGGAAGGAGACATTCAGAAATAACTTTTTCAAGTCACACAATAAATATGCAAGCCACATGAATTTTTATGACTCAAAATTGGGAACATCATAAGAAATCTGATCAAGTAATTATAATCTCTTTATGGAACATAGCATGCTCACTTATAAATACTAATTCATTCCCCAGGTAAAAATGAATAAAAATGTACCTTAACATAGTAAGTAGAAAATACAATTAATTGCATTAAATAAATTTTATAGGAAATAGGGGGAAAACAGCATGCTGTGAATAAAGGGGTGTTACTGTTAAGGGTAATTTCCACTAATTTCCTACTTACCTAATGGTCTTATATTATTTCCAAATTAAGCAGTACATTTACAATAAAATGGACAAAAAAAGTCTAGTTTTAGAACTAGACAGGTGGCTTACATCTAAAAATTAACTTTAAATCGTGCTTTATAATGTAAAGACTAAAGCAGTGTTAATGACAAAATTTCCTTACTTTATTGAAAAGTTTTTCTCTTTCATATGAGTGCACCCTTGAACTTGGTCATCTGTGAGCACATCTGAGAACCAGCACATACAAAGGAGGAAGTTTCACTGAAGCACATGACTCCTTTCCACAATGTCAACATCTACAGGCGGCAGACCTCACAGCACTTTTTTCCATTGATTCAATTCTGATACATCCACACTAAGATCTTAACTGTGGTAGCAAATGCTGTGTAAATTCAAGAATTTATATATTCAGTTAAAAAAACAAGAAATATACAAAATTGGACAGTCTGTGTCACATGAGGCTTTATGAGAAATCTGTATTAATAAGAGATTTAAATGGATTAAAGTCTAAGTATCACTCATTAAGCTTTGAACTTTACACAAGTGACTTAATCTCTGAACATGATCTATATGGTCTAAAGAAAAGAAAACTCCCAATATTGTAACCATAATGTATCATATTATCTGGCCCCAAATGTAAGTCCTCCTCCCATTTTGTTGAGAAGTAATCACACTATGGACTTTAAATCCATAGTGTCATGTGTTACACGTGGGTGACTCTGTATATCAGATATGCTGTCATGATTTTAGAATTATATCCTCTAAGGCAGTAAGAACCTAATAAAGTTTATCATTAAATGCTATGATTAATTATTAATCATTGTCATACATCTCAACATAAAGACTTGTTTCAGGATAAAACCTGTTCCAAGCTGCAGAGCAGATGGTGAAAGCAGTTGACCATGCTGGTCTCCCAGAGCCAAGCTGTCACTGTGTGTCCACAAACTTACACTGCAAAGCTAGAGAAAATATGAAAAGATTAAACATCAGTAGGGAATCAAAGATATAACAAATATTTAAAACATGTTAAAATCTTGGAAAGATCAAGAATCTAAGCCCATAATAAAACATAGTAAAAGCATTATACAGCAAACCAATAGCCAATATCAAACTAAATGGAGAAAAACTTGAACAATCACACTAAAATTGGGTACTAGACAAGGCTGCACACTCTCTCCCTATCTATTCAATATAGTACTCGATGTTCTAGCCATACCAGTTAGACAAAAAAAAAAAGAAGTCAAAGAAATACAAATTGGAAAATAATAAGTCAAGATATCAGTATTTGTAGATGATAAAATAGTATACTTAAGTGACCCCAAAAATTCCACTGAAGAACTCCTACAGCTGATAAACAACTTCAGAAAAGTGGCTGGATATAAAATTGAGTAGCCTTCCTCTACTCAAAGGATAAATGGCTGAGAAAGAAATTAATGAAATGATACCCTTCACAATAGTCACAAATAATATAAAATATCTTTGTGTGATTCTAACCAAGGAAGTGAAAGATCTGTATGACAAAAACTTCAAGTCTCTGAAGAAAGAAGTTTAAGAAGACCTCAGAAGATGGAAAGATCTCCCATGCTCATGGATCTGCAGGATTAACATTGGGAAAATGTCTATTTTACCAAAAGCAATCTACAGATTCAATGCAATCTCTGTCAAACTTCCAACTCAATTGTTCAGAGATAGAAAGAGAAATTCTCAAGTTCATCTGGAATAACAAAAGCTATCATCTGGATAGCTAAAACTATTTTCATCAATAAGAGAACTTCTGGGGCAAATCACCATCCCTGACCTCAAGCTGGACTACAGAGTAATAGTGATAAAATCCTCATGGTATTGGTACAGAGACAGGTAGATCAGTGGAATAGAATTGAAGACTTATAATTAAACCCAAACACTAAGGTCACCTGATCTTTGACAAAGAAGCCAAAAACATTGAGTAGAAAAAAGACAGCATATTCAACAAATGGTGTAGGCTCAAGTGGCAGTCTGCATGTAGAAGAATACAAACTGATCCAGTCATATCTCAATATACAAAGCTCAAGTCAAAGTGGATCAAGGACAGCCCCATAAAACCAGATACACTGAATCTATTAGAAGAGAAAATGGGAAAGAGTCTCAAACACATTGGCACAGGGGAGTGTTTCCTGAACAGAACACCAATGGCTCAGGCTCTAAAATCAACTATAGACTAATGGGATCTCATAAAATTGAAAAGCTCCGGAAGGCAGAGAACACTGTCAAGAGGACAAAACAGCAAACTACAAATTGGGAAAAAATCTTTACCAACCCTACATCTGTTAGAGAGAAAATATCCAAAATATACAAAGAACTCAAGAAGTCAGATTCCAGAGAATCAAATAACCCTATTTAAAAATGGGGAAAGAGCTAAACAGAGAATTCTCAACTGTGGAATCTTGAATGGCCAAGAAGCACCTAAAGAGATGTTCAACATCCATAGTCATCAGGGAAATACAAATCAAAACAACTGTGAGATTCCACCTCACACCAGTCAGAATGGCTAAGATCAAAAACTCAGGTGACAGCAGATGCTGACAAGGATGTGGAGAAAGAATAATGCTCCATTGTTAGTGGGATTGCAAGCTGGTACAACCACTCTGGAAATCTGTGTTTGGGTTTCTCAGAAAATTGGACATAGTACTACCTGAGGACCCAGCTATACCACTCCTGGGCATATACCCAGAATCCAACATCTAATAAGGACACATGCTCCACTATGTTCATAGCAGCCATATTTATATAATAGCCAGAAACTGGAAACAACCCAGATGTCCCTCCACAGAGGAATGGATACAGAAAATGTGGTACATTTATACAATGGAATACTACTCAGCTATTAAAAACAACGACTTCATGAAATTTGCAGGCAAAAGGATGGATCTAGAAAATATCATCCCGAGTAAGGTAAGTTAGTCATAAAAGAGCACACATGGGCCGGGCAGTGGTGGTGCATGCCTTTAATCCCAGCACTTGGGAGGCAGAGGCAGGTGGATTTCTGAGTTCAAGGCCAGCCTGGTCTACAAAGTGAGTTCCAGGACAGCCAGGGCTACACAGAGTAACCCCGTCTCAAAAAAACAAAACAAAACAAAAAACAAAACAAAACAAACAAACAAAAAAAGAGCACACATGGTATATACTCACTGATAAATGGATATTAGGCAAAGAGCATGGAATCCCCACAATACAACTCATGGACCACATGAAGTTCAAGACGAAGGAAGACCAAAGAGTGGATGCTTCTGTCCTACTTAGAAGGGGGAACAAAATAATCAAGGGAAGTAGAGGGTAGAAAGGACCTGTGAGGAAGAGAAGAGGGGTAGGGGAAAAAGAGGTAAGGAATCAGGTATGGGAGGAGATAGAGGAAAAATACAGAGGGTCAGGAAATTGAACAAAGGTGTGTAGCAATGGGGGATGGGGAACTGGGGGAAGCAACCAGAAAGTCCCAGATACCGGTAAATCAAGAGCTTCCCAGATCCCATGGGGATGACATTAGCTGAAATACCCCACAAAAGGGAGGGAGAACATGTTGAGACTATATCCAAAGGTTGGGCATGAACCCCTGGTTGAGGGATGGGGCCACCTACCTATCTCCAAAATTTTAACCCAGGATTGCTTCTGTCTAAAAGAAATACAAGGACAAAGTGTGAAGCAGAGACTGAAGGAAAGGCCATCCAGAGACTGCCCCACCTAGGGATCCATCCCACATGCAGACACCAAGCCCAGACACTATTGTGAATGCCAAGATATGCTTGCTGATAGGAGCCTGATACAGCTGTCTCCTGAGAGGCTTTGCCAGATCCTGACCAATACAGATGTGGATGTACACAGTCAAACATTGGACTGAGCTCAGGGACTGAAGAAGCTGAAGTGGTTTGCAATCACATAGGAAGAACAACAATATCAATCAACCAGACCCCCCCTCCAGAGATCTCAGTGACTAAATCACCAACCAAAGAGGACACATGAAGGGACCCATGACTCTAGCTGCATATGTAACAGAGAATTGCCTTATCTGGCATCAGTGGGAGGGTAAGCCCTTGGTCCTATGAAGGATCAATTCCTGAGGGAAGAGGAATGCTATGGTGGTGCAGCAGGAATGGGTGGGGGAGCACCTACATAGAAGCATGGAGGAGGGGAGGTGGGATAGGGGGTTTGTGGAGAGAAAACTGGGAAGGGGGATAACATTTGAAATATAAATAAATAAAAGAACCAATAAAAATAAATAAAGTAAATGCAAAATTAAAACAATTCCCTAAGAACATAGGATAAAGTCAGGATAGAACATAAAATACAAGATAGATGCATTTGAATTCTTCAAATGAAAAGACAACAGAGCATCACAAAGCATGAAACCAGCTGTATTTTTCAAAAACCAAACAAAACAGCCATGAAATTCAAAACTATTTGGAAGGAAGCAACTAACAAACCAAGACCACAAAATACACAGAATAATGGATTAAAAAACTTAAGAAATGATATAAAAGATGAAAGAAAATTTGGGCCAAACTTATTTCAGTATGTCAAGTAACTTCAATTTTTAAGACTCACTCAAAAGTTATTGAGTTGTTAAGTTTATGGTTTACACAAAATATGTTGTTAAATCAGAGGAAAAATTAGTGAAAACCAATTGTGTACCCAGAAAATTTCCCCAGAGCACAATTACCTACTTATATTAATAGTCATAATTTTAATAGTATTTTCAAATGCTGATCAATAATTAGATTATTAGTAGTAAGTTTAAATGCAATTTTTCTACACTTTGAACTTAATAACCATAAGAAATCACATGATATTTTTTAATCTCCTGCAGTCCTTTAGAAAGTTAACTCGTTTTTGCTATTCCTCCCTATTTATTTCTTTTTATTAAATAACGATTTTAATTAACATACAAAAATATTAGGTTTCACTATAACATTTTTAAGCAAAATTTGTTTTTGCTGATTCTCCTCTGCTTTCTCTCTGCTCCTCCTTTGTACCCTTCCAATCCCCAGTAGCCTCTTTCCTACCTTCAGGTCGCATAATATTGCCCTCCTCCATTCCCCAGCTCCTCCTCCCGCATGGCCCTTTTCCAGTTTCACAGGATATACCTATACTCATACATACATACATACATACATACATACATACATACATACATTCCCCAGCTCCTCCTCCCGCATGGCCCTTTTCCAGTTTCACAGGATATACCTATACACATACATACATACATACATACATACATACATAAAAAAACAGTATCCACACATGAGACATGTGATACTTGTCTTCCTAATTCTATAGATCATTTTATTTAATGTAATACTTTCCAAGTCCATCCATTTTTCTGCATGTTCTCATGATCTAGTTGTCTGCTGATGGACAGCCAGCCTGGATGATTCAATTTCTTGCTATAGTGAATAGTGCAGCAACACACATGAACATGTAGATACGTGTTGTGGATGGGCTCTGGTGCTGTTTGTATTTTGATGCTAATTCCACTCTCCTGGGAGGGGCTGTGGACAAGGAGTGAATCAGGTACTCAGGTAACTTACTGTTAACCAGACCCCTAATGAATAAAGGAGCCAATCACTGGGTGAGTAGGAGGGACTTCTGGGTTGGATAGGGGAAGAGAGGAGAAGGAGATGAGAAAGAGGGTTCTTTTGGAATGGGGACAGAATAAGAGTAAAATGTAGCTGCTGGAGTTTCCTGGTATCATGGCAGATCCACAAGGATTCACCACCAGAAGAATCATATGTTAATAAGGCTTACAAGATTAGGTTTTAGTTGTTCCTCCCAGTGATTAAGTTACTTTCATTTCTGAACTAAGTTTTTCTTAGTGTGGTGTGTGGTGTTTTTCTTCTCATGGAGGCTTGTCTGTGTTCAAGAGAGAAAGGTACAGCGGTGAAGTGTGAGTTTGCCTGATGTGTACCACTAAGGCCGTGGGGGATTTGAAGCAAGGGGCTGGTGTGGTATCAACCTGTCAATGGGAACCTAGAGAGCTGAGTGTAGAGATTTTGGAGCACTGAGTCAGAGTCTCCACGAGATAAAAATAGGTTGGCCATTTGCCTGCCTGTGCATGGCCAGCCAGGCCATCAGGGCAGAGAGTTGTCAGCACAAGCACAGGAACTTGCCGGGTCTTTTTTAAAATATTTCCCATTACAGATACAGATACAGTATAATATGGAGAACTTTGGGTATTTAGGCCCAGAGTTTATACTGCTGGTTCACCTAGTAGTTCTATTTTTTAAGATTTTTAGAAATCTCAAGACTGGTTGCCAAAATGGTGACAGTTTTAGAGTCTTGTTCAGAAAGTCTTACCTACATCTCCATCATAAGGCGGATTCCAATGCTTTTCTCTAATACTTTTAGCATTTCAGCTTTAGATTAAGGTCTTTAATGTATTTAATTGGTTTTGTGTGGGATGACAGATAACATATATAGCATTCTTCTTCAGGTGTATACCTAGTTTCCCCAGAAGCATTTGTTGAAAGATTACTTTCTTTTCCCAGTTTAGATTTTCAGTGTATATTTGAAACCTTTACTGATAAATTAGCTGTACCTGTGTGGGTTTGGTTCATGGTCCTCTGTTCTGTTCCATTAGTCTGCATGTCTGGTTTTGTCCTAGAATCATACTCTCTTTGTCATTAAGTCTCTGTAGATATTATGATAGCTCTCGGTTTTGTTTATTTGTTTGTTTTGTTTTGGGTTGAGTTGTGTTTGTTGTTGATTGAATTGGATAATAGTGATCTTTTTATGTTTCCATGTAAATTTTTAATTGTTTTTTTCTAACTCTGTGATATATTGGTTTTTCCAATCCATGAACAAGTTCTTGCTAACATCTATTGTCTTCTTAATTTCTTTTGCAAGAATCTTAAACTTTAGTTCTTATTGTAGACATCTTTTGCTTTTTGTGGTTTTAAAAATGGGATGCTTATCTTGTGTTATTTTTCTCCACATGAATTATCAGTGTGTACAATATCCAGAGCTTTTCTAGGTTTACTTTGCATTCTGCAATTGAAATGTTTATCATCTCTGAGAGGTATATCATTAACTCTATAGGATCTCTTTAGTATAAAAATATGTGAAAATGGAGCAAAATGAACTTTCCTTTACTACTTTTATCCATTTTTTGTATCTGTTTCTTAGTGCTCTGTTGAAGACTTTAAGCACTATATTGAATAAGATTGGGGAGAGTGGGTACCCTTGTCCTGTATGTGGTTTTAGAGGAAACATTCTACTTTCCCCATTCAGTATGCTGTTGACTACATGTTTGGTTTGTACAGTGTCTTGCTTTCATTTACCTCTAATTTCTTCAGTGATGTTATCTTGAGGTGTGTTCAACGTTATCAAATGGCTTTCATCTTCTACCGAGACTGCCCTCTCTTAAGTTTATTCATATGGTGCATTACATGATATTATTTGTGTATGATGAGTCAACCTTCTTATTTGTTGACAATGAATGATCTTTTGTTTTGTTTTGTTTTGTTTTAGGATTGAGAACTCATACATAAATCCTAAGTTTTATTGACAGTGATGACTTTTATATACTCTATTGTCTATGCTACCACTTTTATTAACATTAAAATCATTAATGCTATACTTCAACAACATCAGGAGATACAACTAATGTAACATTTTACTATATTCTAGAAAGATAATCTGAAATTTTTTTCACTAATTATTCCTTTAATTCCTAAACCCAATGATTACATGAAATTAATCCTGAGGTTCTCAATATTGTAGGTAACTCAATTATATTCATCTTTAAGGGAAAAAATGGAATTATGACATTGGAGAAAAATGAACATATTGGGCAATATTTTCTCTATAATATTTTTTTTTATATTTACTTTATTTACATTTCAAATGTATTCCCCTTTCCAAGTCTCCCATTCAGAAACCCCCTATCCCATCCCCCCTTCCTCTGCCTCTATGAGGGTATGGCCCCACCCATTCACCCACTCCCATCTTCCCTCCTAGCATTCCTCTACACTGAGGCATCTAATACACTCAGACCCAAGGGCCTCTCTTCACGCTGATGGCCAACAAGGCTCTCCTCTGCAACATATGTGGCCAGCACCATGAGTCCCTCCATGTAAATTCTTTGGTTAGTGTTCCAGTCTCCAGAAGCTCCAGGGGGTATGGCAAATTTACACTGTTGATCCCTCCTTGGGGCTGCAAACCCCCTCAGCTCCTTTAGTCACATCTCCAATTCTTCCATCCAGGACCCCACGCTAAGTCCAATGGTTGGTTTCTAGCATTCACCTCTGTAGTTGTCAGGCTCTGCCTAAGCCTCTCAGGAGACAGCTTATCATGCTTCCATCACAAGCACTTCCCAGCATCCACAATAAAGTCTAGGTTTGGTGGTTATATATAGAATGTATTTCCAGGTGGAGCTTTCTTTCAGTCTTTGCTTCATACTTTGTCTCCATATTACCTCCTGTGAGTATTTTGTTCATCCTTCTAAGAAACACCGAAGCATCCATATATTGGATTTCCTTCTTAATGGGCTTCATATGGTCTGTGAATTGACTCTTGGGTATTCTAAACTTTTGGGCTAATATCCACTTATCACTGAGTACATACTGTGTTTATTCTCTTATGACTGAGTTACCTCACTCAGGATGATAGAAGTTCCATATATTTGCCTGTGAATTTCATGAAGTCGTTGTTTTTAATAGCTAAGTAGTATTCCATTGTGTGAATGTACCACATTTTCTGTATCCATTCCTCTGTTGAGGGACACCAGGATTGTTTCCAGCTTCTGGCTATTATAAATCAGGCTGTTATGAACATAATGGAGCATGTGTCCTTATTACATGTTGGAGAACCTTCTGGCTATATGCCCAGGAGTGGTATAGCTGGGTCCTCAGGTGGTACTATGTCCAATTTTCTGAGGATCCGCCAAACTTAATCCCAGAGTTGTTGTACCAGCTTGCAATTCCACCAGCAATGGAGGAATGTTCTTCTTTCTTCACATCCTCCCTAGCATCTACTGTCACCTGAGTTTTTGATCTTAACCATTCTGACTGATGTGAGGTAGAATGTCAGGGTTGTTTTGATTAACATTTCCCTGATGATTAATGATGTTGAATATTTCTTTAGGTCATTCTCAGCCCTTCAAGTTTCCTCAGTTGAGAATTCTCTCTTTAGCTCTGTTTCCCATTTTTTAATAAGGTTATTTGGTTCTCTGGAGTTTAACTTCTTGAGTTCTTTGTATATATTGGATATTAACCCTTTATTGGATGTAGGATTGATAAAGATCTTTTCCCAATCTTTTGGTTGCTGTTTTGTCCTATTGACAGTGTCCTTTGCCTTACAGAAGCTTTGCAATTTTATGAGGTACCAATTATCAATTCTTCATCTTAGAGTACAAGCCATTGCTGCTCTGTTCATAAAATTTTCTCCTGTACATATGTGTTCCAGATTTCCCCCATTTTCTCTTCTATTAGATTCGGTGTATCGGGTTATATGTGGAGGTCCTTGATCCACTTGGACTTGAGCTTTGTACAGGAAGATAGGAATGGATCAATTTGCATTCTTCTACTCGTTGACTGCCAGTTGAACGAGCACCATGTGTTGAAAATGCTGTCTTTTTTCCACTGGATGGTTTTAGCTCCTTTGTCAAAGATCAAGTTACTGTAGGTGTGTGTGTTCATTTCTGGGTCTTCAGTTTTCTTCCACTGATCTACCTGCCTTTCACTGTACCAATACCATGCAGTTTTTATCACTATTGCTCTGTAGTACAGCTTGAGGTCAGGAATGTTGATTCCCACAAAGTTCTTTTATTGTTGAGAATAGTTTTTGATAACCTGGGGACATTTTTTATTTGTTTGTTTGTTGTTATTCCAAATGATTTTGAGAATTGCTTTTTCTAAGTCTATGAAGAATTGAGTTGGAATTTTGATGGGGATTGCATTAAATCTGTACATTGCTTTTGGCAAGACAGCCATTTTTACTATATTAATCCTGCCCATCCATGAGCTTGGAAGATCTTTCCATCTTCTGAGGTCTTCTTCGATTTTTTTCTTCAGAGACTTGAAGTTTTTGACATACACATGTTTTACTTGTTTGGTTAGAGTCACATCAAGATACTTTATATTGTTTGTGACTATTGTGAAGGGTGATGTTTCCCTAATGTCTTTCTCAGCCTTTTGAGTATAGGAAGGCTACTTGATTTGTTTGAGTTAATTTTATATCCAGCCACTTTGCTGAAGTTGTTTATCAGTTGTAAGAGATTTTAGGGCCACTTAAGTATACAATAATATCATCTGCAAATAGTGATATTTTGATTTCTTCCTTTCCAATTTGTATCCCTTTGACCTCCTTCTGTTGTCTAATTGCTCTAGCTAGAACTTCAAGTACTATATCGAATAGATAAGAAAAGAGTCGGCAGCCTTGTCTAGTCCCTCATTTTAGTGGGATTGCTTCAAGTTTCTTTCAATTTAGCTTGATGTTGGCTACTGGTTTGCTCTATATTGCTTTTACTATGTTTAGGTATGGGCCTTGAATTCCTGGTCTTTCCAAGACTTTTATTATGAAGGGATTTTGAATTTTGTGAAATGCTTTTTCAACATCTAATGAAATAATCATGTAGGTTTTTTTTTTCTTTGAGTTTGTTTATGTAGTGGATTACACTGATAGTTTTCCATGTATTGAACTATTCTTGCATCCCTGAGATGAAGGCTACTTGATCATGGTGAACAATCGCTTTGATGTGTTTCTGGATTCAGTTTGTGAGAATTTTATTGAATTGAGTATTTTTGCATCTTTATTCATAAAGGAAATTGGTCTGATGTTCTCTTTCTTTGTTGGGTCTTTGTGAGGTTTTGGTATCAGTGTAACTGTGCCTTCACAGAACAAAATGGGTAGTGTTCCTTCCATTTCTGTTTTGTAGAACAGTTTGAAGAGTATTGGTATTAGGTCTTCTTTGAAGGTCTGGTAGAATTCTGCAAGAAAATCATCTGGTCCTGGGCTTTTATTGGTTGGGAAACTTTTAATGACTGCTTCTATTTCTTTAGGGGTTATGGGACTTTTGAGATGGTTTAATCTGATCCTGACTTAACTTTGGTATTTGGCATCTGTCTATAAATTTGCCCATTTCATCCAGATTTTCCTATTTTGTAGAGTATAGGCTTTAGTAGTATGACTTAATGGTTTTTTTTTTAATGTCCTCAGTTTCTGTAGTTATATCTCCCTTTTCATTTATGATTTTGTTAATTTTGATACTGCCTCTGTGCCTTCTGGTTAGTCTGGCTAAGGGTTTATCTATCTTGTTGATTTTCTCAAAGAACCAGATCCTGGTTTTGTTGATTCTTGTATAGTTCTTTTTGTTTCTACTTGGTTGATTTCAGCCCTGAGTTTGATAATTTCCTGCCATCTACTCCTCTTGATTGAATTAAGTTCTTTTTGTTCTAGAGCTTTCAGGTGTGCTGTTAAGCTGCTATTCTGTGCTCTCTCCTGGTTCTTTTTGGAGGCACTCAGAACTATGAGTTTTCCTCTTAGTAGTGCTTTCATTGTGTCCCATAAGTTTGGGTATGTTGTCCCTCCATTTTCATTAAATTCTAGAAAGTCTTTAATGTCTTTATTTCTTTCTTGCCAAATTATCATTGAGTAAATCATTGATCATCTTCCATGTGTATGTGGGCTTTCTGTTGTTTTCTTGCTTACAGAATAAGAACAACCTTATTCTGTAGTGATTGTATAGGAGGCGTGGGATTATTTCAGTTTTCTTTTATTTGATGAGGTCTGCTTTGTGACCAATTATATGATCAGTTTTGGAAAAAGTTTCATGAGGTGCTGAGAAGAAGGTATATTGATTTAAGATGAAATGTTCTATAGATATCTGTTAAATCCATTTGGTCCATAACTTCTGTTAGTTTCACTGTATTTCTGTATAGTTTGTGTTTCTAAGATCTGTCCATTGATGAGAGTGGGGTTTTGAAGTATTTTGAAGTGAGGTTTGAAGCTTTGAGCTTTAGTAAAGTTTCTTTTTTGAATGTGGGTGCCCTTGCATTTGGAGCATAGATGTTCAGAATTGAGAGTTCTTCTTAGTAGATTTTTCCTTTGATGTGTATGGAGTGTACTTCCTTATCTTTTTTGATAACTTTTGGTTGAAAGTCGATTTTATGCGAAATTAGAATGGCTACTCCAACTTGTTTCTTGGTACCGTTTGCTTGGAAAATTGTTTTTCAGCCTTTTACTCTAAGATAGTGTCTCCCTTTGTCACTGAGGTGCATTTTCTGTATGCAGCAAAATGCTTGTTCCTGTTTACATATCTAGTCTGTTATTCTATGTCTTTTTATTGGGGAATTACATCCATTGGTGTTAAGAGATATTTAGGAATAGTGATTGTTGCTTCCTGTTATTTTTTATTTTATTTTTATGTTTGTGTTGCTATCTTCTTTTGGGTTTGTTGAAAGATTACTTTCTTGCTTATTCTAGAGTGTAATTTCCCTCCTTGTGTTGGTGTTTTCCATCTATTATCCTTTGTAATGCTGGATTTGTGGAAAGATATTGTGTAAATTTGGTTTTGTCATCGAATATCTTGGTTTCACCATCTATGGTAATTGAGAGTTTTCCTGGGTATAATAGCCTGGGCTGGCATTTGTGTTCACTTAGAGCTTGTATGAGATCTGCCAAGGATGTTCTAGCTTTCATAGTCTCTAGTAAGAAGTCTGGCGCAATTCTGATGGGGCTGCCTTTATATATTAATTGACCTTTTTCCCTTACTGCTTTTAATAATCTTTCTTTGTTTTGTGCATTTAGTGTTTTGACTATTATGTGACCGGATGAAATTCTTTTCTGTTCTCACCTATTTGGAGTTCTGTAGGCTTCTTGAATGTTTATGTTCATCTCTTTCTTTAGGTTAGAGAAATTTTCTTCTATAATTTTGTTGAAGATATTTACTGGCCCTTTCAGTTGGGAATATTCACTCTCTTCTCTACCTATTATCCTAGGTTTGGTCTTCTTATTGTGTCCTGGATTTCCTGAAAGTTTTGGGTTAGGAGCTTTTCACATTTTGCATTTTCTTTGATCAGTGTGTCAATGTTTTCTATGGTATCTTCTGCACCTGAGATTTTCTTGTATTCTGTTGGTGATGCTTGCATCTATGACTCCTGATCTCTTTCCTAGGTTTTCTAACTCTAGGGTTGTCTCCCTTTGTGACTTCCTTATTGCTTTTAATTTCAATTTTTAGATCCTGGATGCTTTTGTTCATTTCCTTCACTTGTTTAATTGTGTTTTCCTATAATTCTTTAAGGGATTTTTGAGTTTCCTCCCTAAGGGCTTCTACCTGCTTTCCTGTGTTCTTTTGTATTTCTTTAAGGGAATTATTTATGTCCTTCTTAAAATAATCTATCATTATCATGAGATGTGATTTTAAATCTGAGTCTTGCTTTTCTGGTGTGTTGGGGTATCCAGGGCTCACTGTGGTGGGAGAACTGGGTTCTGAAGATGCCAGGTAACCTTGGTTTCTGTTGCTTATGTTCTTGCCCTTGCCTTTTGCCATCTGGTTATCTCTGGTGTTAGCTGGTATTGCTCTCTTTTACTGTGGCTTGTCCCTCCTGCAAGCCTCTGTGTCAATACTCCTGGGAGACCAGTTCTCTTTGAGAGTAATTTGGTTTTGAAGAGCTGTGCTACAGAGTCAGCTCTAGAGTGGAGACAGAAACCAGAAGGATCCTGTCCCCAACTGTTTGTTGGTTCCTGTGTCCTGATGGCTCTGTGTGGGTCCCTTTTGGGCCAGGAATTGGAACAGAAGTGGTGGTCTTGCCTGTGCTTGAAGGTGTGTTGGCATTCCTGGGAGACAAGCTCTCTCCTGGCACTATTTGGGTATGGAGCCCTTTGGCACAGGATCAGCTACCCAGCCACAGAAGGAAACTGGAAGGCCACTCCTCAGTCCCTATGTCCTCGGGGTTCCTGACAGGTCCTTCTGAGCCAAAGTGCTGGACTTACCCCCGCTCACAGGTTTTTCCACACTCCTAGGAGACTAGCTATCTCCTGGTGCTATTTGGGTATGGAGCCCTGTACCACAGGCTCAGGTCCCCAGCCGCAGATTGAAACCTGAAGGCTCCTGTCCCAGGCCACTCCTCGGTCCTTTTGTCCTGAAGGTTCCAGGAGGGTCTCTCTGAGCAAAGTCCTAGTCTAACCTCTGCTCACAGGCTTGTCTGCACTCCTGAGAGGCTTGTTCTCTCCCAGCACTATTTGGGTATTGAGCCCTGTGTCAATGAATGATGTTTTAAAGATGTTCTTGAATTTTATTTTAATTTTATTTAGACTTTTTAGGTCTATATTTATCAGGGAAATTGATCTATAATTTTGTTGATGTTATTGTATTTTATTCAGTTTTTGCATTAGAGTAATATCCTGGCTTCACTGAATAAATTTGTTAAATTTCCTTCTGTTTTTTCAATTTCTGTAGGAAATGAACACACTTTGGGAAATGTCAGTGTTAGATCTCCCTAAACATTTGATAGAATCTATCAAAATCTATTTGTTCTAAGAATTCTTGTTATAGGGATACATTTAATTACTGACTTAAAATCTCACTCATTTTTTTTTGTGGATCTGTTTAAATTATTTGTATGTTCAAGATTTAATAGGTCATTCACATTTAGAAATGTATCTATTTCATCTAGGTTTTCCAACATTTGTGAATATAAATTTTCAAAGTACTCTCTTGTGATTTTCTGAGTTTTGTTGGAGTCTGATGTATTTAGTCACTTCCATTTGTCATGAATTTTGTAGTTTAGTTTAGTGTTCTCTTTTGTTTATTGTCTTTGTCCAATTTTACTGATTTTTCAAAGAAGCAATTGCTTCATTGGTTCTATATATTGTGCTTTTAGTTTTTATGTCAGTATTTTCTACTCTAATCTTTATTATTTATTGCCATCAACTACATTTGAGATTGGCCTACTATTTTTCTAGAGGTGTGTCATCAGATCATTTATTTGAGATCCCTTATTTTGTGATGTACTGATAGCTTATACCTTTCTTCCTGGGACTGTGTTAGTTTCATCCTAGATGACCTGTTGTGCTCTCATTTTCAGTTGATTCTAGGAATTTTTCATTTTCTTCATTATTTCTTCAATGGCACACTGTTTATTCAAAATTCCATTTTTCACTCTCTAAGTGTTTATGTAGTTTTTGAAATTTCACTTGCTATGCTACTGTAATCTGGTAAGATATAAGAAATTATCTTTGTTGTATCTATTGAGGCCTGCTCTGGGGCATAAGATATGTTAAATTTGTGAACATTACAATCACTGCTGAAAATAATATGTATTCTGTATATGTCACATGGAATATTCTGTAGGTATCTGTTAAATCTAATCAGTCTAAATGATTTAGCTCTGACATTCTTAGTTGGTTACTAGTTTGAAAGAATCTGTTAAATCTAATCGGTCAATGGTATAATTTAGCTCTGAAGTTTCTTCGTTGGTTACTAGTTTAGAAGACCTATCTGAATATGACAGTAGGTGTTGGCATCACCCACTATTCTTGTGTCAGGACCTAAGTTTGCCTTTTATGATTTTAGTGTTCTTTTATGAAGTTGGGATCATCAATATTTTGTTTACAAATGTGCATGATTGTGTGTATCGGATGCATTGTTGCCTCTGTTAATATGTTGTGGCCCTCTCTACCTTTTAAGACTTGTTTTCTTTGAAGTTTCCTTTACCATACGTAAGAATATTCATGCCTGTACATTTACGGTGTCCATTTGTTTGGTAGGCTAATTTCTATCCTTTGACACTCAGTTTTTGCAAGTCTTTAAGCATATTTTTGGAAGACAAAATATTTGGCTCTTGTTTTGTTTTTGTTGTTGTGATGTTGCTTTTTAAATTAAAATTTTTTATGTTTTATATTTCAATCATATTCTTTCCCATCACCCAACTAATCCTCCCCCCTCTCTCCTTCTCTCCCTAAAAGTCAATAAAAAAGAACATCAAGACAATCTACAAAAATAGAACAGATGAATAAAAAGGAAGAGGAGGAGGAGAAGGAGAAGAAAATAGGTAATACAATAAAAAACATACACAAACACACAAAAATTCATGATAGCCATTTTTGTCAGCCAACTACTCCTAGGCAATGGACCTGCCCTAAATTGTGGCTGATGTACCCACTGATGCTCCAATGCTGATTTTTCATTTCGCAGCAGAGATCCAAGATTCTCAGTCTTTGCATATTGTCCAGTTGTGTATTTCTATGTTACTTCTCATCTACTATAAGAAGCTTCTCTGATGAGGCTTGAGGGAGGCACTGATATGGGGCTATAGAAGTATCTCATTAAGAGTAATCTTATTGCTATGTTCCTTTAGCGTAAAAGTAGCAGGAGATTTCTCATAAACCCATTACCTATCTATAGATTCAGGTAACTACTACCTTAGCAGGGTTATTTACAGGTTCCATCTCATGGGATAGATCTTAAATACAATCAGAAAATTGTTGGTTATTTCAATAACAGCCATTCAGTCTGTTTCATTATACTGGTGAATTGGGAGTGGCAATACTTAAGATTATTAATGAACATTATTTTCTGTTTCCAATAATTTTGCAAGGTGATGTTATAGTTGGCTCAGCTATTGATATTTTCTTCTTAGCCTGTTACTTCTAGGAACTTTCTTGTTTTCTGTAATAGCTATAACTGATTCTTTCTTTTGTTTATCTCATCATTTCTATGGTGCATACCTTCATGTGTTCTTGTGCTAAGAATGTCCTTATTACTCTCTGTAAAATCTTCCTTTAAGAATATTTTGACTTGGTTGTACTACTTCCCTTAATTTATTTTTATCTTGAAATACCCTTAAAGAAAACTTTGCTGGATATATCAACTTTGGGTGGTAGTTATTTACTTTCATAGCTTGAAATAGTAATTTTATCCTTTCCTGTATTTTAGTTCCTGACTAAAGAACTGATACCATTTTGATATCCTTACCTAATTCAAAGGCACCTGAGTCATTCTTGGATGTAATGAGTCCTTCAGACAAAGAAAACTAAACAAAGAAATTTCCTGGTCTGTAGAGATAGCATGGCCAGTAAAGTTCTTCTCATGATATTTAAGTCTAATTCTCAGAATATATGTAAAAGAGTCAGGTGTGATAGTACATATTTGTAACTCCAGTGTTAGGGATTTAGAAAGCAGACCTTTGTTGAGCAGGCACTTTAGCTTACTGAGTAAGCTCTAAACCAGTGAAAGACCCTGTGCCAAAACACAACGTGAAAAACTTGAAAGTGATATGCCTCCACGTGCATATGCACACACAGATACACATTCTAAAATTGCATGTGCCTACAATATTAAAACTCACAAATGCCTCCAACTTTTGTCATATAATAAAATGTTATCTAAAGTAATATAAAATCTTAAATATAATATCATAACATGTTTATGAATAATGATCATGAATAACATGGATATGACACTGTCCCTATAATTAATCTTGAAAATCATTAGAACTTTACTTATCATCAAACAATTACATGTATATATGAATTAATAATACAAGAAAGTAGATTATTAAGTAAAATTAAAAATGTACTTTAAATTGTAATAATATTTAAGTAATATCAAGCTACAAATTAGAACCATCAAATCACTATCAGGTATTAGTTCAAACAGTAACATTATTTTCTTTCAATGTGAAGTAAAAAGAACCATGTATACATTCCCAGGAAAGTTGTTTTGACAAATAACACAAACTTAAATATAGATATAACAAATAAATATCATCCTTATGAACTCCTGGCCTTGATAAGATTTCGTATTCATGCTCAAGGAACCTGAGCAAACTATCATTGAGGAATCATAGAAGTAGACAAGCTTCAGAAATTTCCATGTGCCTCTCATTAACTGGTCTACCAGAGCAACAGAATATTACTAGGTGATTGTATAAATGATCAAATACATCTATTAACATAGTTCAATCTTTAAAATATAATGTTTGATAAAATGATATCTGCAGAAATTTGGATGCAGTGTGATAACACAACAGGAACTTACAGGCTGCTTTTGCTAAGATCAATGACTCATCACCTGCTTAGCATCTCTGCCTTCATCTTATGCCTGTCTCCTTTGCTATCTCAAACATTGGATTATAATCCTGGCAAACTACATGTTAACAAAGTTAAGATAATTTGACTAAAACTAACTAGCCTCTTCTTTTCAAGGCTGACAT